>SSNP01000066.1:2859175-2935029 GCA_006937955.1 Pachypanchax playfairii
ATGTATAAAACCATGAAGTTTACATCATCTTTCTCACACGTGGTTCTCCTGTGTCAAGCATTATGTAAGAACCTGTTTTGTTGCCACGTCAGACTTTTTGTTTAAGTATTTAATTCTTTTCACCTTGTCCATGAGTCTCCAGCACCTCCCTGCATTTTGGGTCCAGAAACGCCTTGCACCATGACAAAAAACAATATTTTGTGTTTCCTTCTGTTATCTTTGTCTAATATTAAAATTTGTTTGATCTGAACATTCAAACATTTAAGTGTTACAAACATACAAAAAGAAAAAGAAATCACAAAGGGGGCAAACACTTTTTCACATTTTTCTATATATGTATCAAATGCAAATCTGCTGCCAGGATCTGAAATTAACACCTTCAGTCAGATGTTTTGCACAATATTGGTGACCAGAAGGAAAATGAGCTAATAACATTAAATTCCCCGGATGAAGGTAAAAATTAGACTATGGATAAGGTTGTCGTGTAAATATCTTTGATCTTACTTGTAAATCTTTAGAAAATTAAAGCACTCATTAAATTCTAAAGACCAAGGACAACTATTTAAGTGACTCACTTTTGAACATGTTTTGACCTTTTTATAGAAAAATCAAGAAAAAATATATATTTACGTTCTTTGTCATTTCTAATCTCTGTTAGTTTATCTCTCTACATAAGGATACTATTGTCACTGCCAGGGGGACAAAGCACTAGCATGCGCACACACATGCACACACATACACACAACATATGGACAACATACACAGACCGCTGGCACACACATTCCCAGTGTGGGCTTGATGAATGGGCCTAGTTTAAATTATTTTGTGCAGATCTCATTTAGGCTTTTGAAGAAGAGATCCAGCCTGTTTATTCATTTCACATTTGCACCCAGGCTTCAATATCTCTGTCTATGCCTGCAAAGAATTTACCCTCATCCCATCTAAGAGTAAAAAAAAAGCCTGGAAAAAACACAGAAATAGACAGAGAGACAGGGGGAGAGAGAAAAAAGCAATTTACACAATGTACATAAAATGATGCGCTCAGAGTTTGATAACCTGCATAAATTAGAGAGTATAATTAAATATTATACCCAGTGAATCATAGTAGCAAAAGAGTGGTTTGAGAAAAGACACAAGAATAAAAGCACAGAGTGGAAGGACAAAGAAAAACATAGAATGGTGAATAAAAATAAAAGTAAGGGGTAGAGTACTGGTGCTAGTGTTGGATCTCATAATTGTCTATATTGATTATTTCTTAAGGTGAAATGGTTTTTAAAACAAATAAAAACAGGAAGTCAGACAAAGAAGGTCAGAAACCAGGTGATGAAAAAAGGTTTGTTTTTTTCCACAAAAAAAGAATGGTTTTTGGTATTGTTAGATAAACATAATGGTGGCCTATTTAAATTAAATTGGAATATTAACATTTTAAATTGTTTTGCAGTAGGTAAGCATGGAAGCAGTCAGCAGATCCAATAGATCCAAAATTGTTCAAATAAGCATAATTAAATAGTGTCTGATTATGTGCAGGAGAAAATAGACACATTTATTTACTCATTCCTTTTGACCAATAATTGAAAAGAAGGAGAAATAAGCAGCTATCAATAAAACTATGTAGCAGTTCTTTTAATTTAAATCGCAGGACTTCATCTAATTTCTCCCAATAGAATGTTATGAAAACAGTTTTCGCTAATGAGAATTCACCCCTCAAACATTTCTTATTAGTGATAATTCAAGAGAGAGAAAGAGAGAGACGGCAGGTTTATACTGCACGCAGAAGCTCAGCGTTTGCCCTGTTCACACCAGACGCGTCGTTCTCCACGCTGGTCCACAAGTGTTTCTGCTCCTGTGTTTATT
Source organism: Pachypanchax playfairii (assembly GCA_006937955.1). Classification (NCBI taxonomy): domain Eukaryota; kingdom Metazoa; phylum Chordata; class Actinopteri; order Cyprinodontiformes; family Aplocheilidae; genus Pachypanchax; species Pachypanchax playfairii. Next base: position 2,861,030 of record SSNP01000066.1, read on the forward strand.
CAGAGCTATTTTTTCATCATGGATAAGTAAATAACATCATAAAGTAATTTAAGAGAGCTTGTTTTAATTACTTCTGCTTTAAATTTTGCATTGTTCATCTTGACTTGACTCCAGCTCCTCTCTCTCTCTCACTCTTTCCCCGTTTGAGTTTAGGCACCCAAAAATCCCACCACCCTCAGTGTAGTCAGCCCACTCCCTTGCACTGTGTTGTGTTTATTTTCATCTCTATAGTCTGTTTAGATACACAAATATGATCGCATTTGTCAATCGCAGTATTTTATTTTGAAGAATCGCTTTTATTTTCAAAATTGACCAGATTGTCTCATGTGTTCTGGTGTGACTTTGTGCCAGAATTGACAAGGAACGCTCGTGGCTCACGTAAAAAATAGACCAGACGCCAAAACGATCACTTCACAGCGCTGGCAGACCGTGCTGTTTCGTAGCAGTCCACTTCTGGTGTGAACTACACCATAGGTTAACAAAGGCGCCGAATGGAAATGGTCTCCGTTCCGCCTCGCAGCGCTTCCGCATGCAGTGTGAACCAGGCTAGAGAGAGTGAGAGAGACTGAGAGTGAAAGATACATGTTCTAATTTAAGGTATTATTATTAGATTTAAGTTTGATATACGGTATATGCTTAAAATCATTTATGTCAATGTTCATGTACGTATGTGTAAATGTATATAGGATATCCCTACTTCACCGATTTCTACCTATCACAGGGGGGTCTGGAACCAGTTAACCACGATCAGTGAGGGATCAATGTACTGTGATAATTCCAATCTGATAAGCTTATGTTTTATTTTCTTCCTCCATGTCTTGTCTTGCAATCAGCCTAAATGTGCCCTAATTTCTGTAATGCTCTTTACTTGTTTCTGCCTTATTGAAAGTTCTGCTCTGCTTTCTTATCTCCGCCAGATTGGTTACCTACCTTGCTACAGCAGTCCAGCACCTTGTTATTGTGGAAAAACTCAAGGTGTATCGACCAATTTTAGCCTTCTTCAACTGCTGCCTCTTACCTTTAACCTTGCGCTGCAAGCTGGATTCTTGCAAGATTTGGAATTATCTAAACCCACGAAAGTCAATCTTGCACTGCTCCAACTAAACATACAGGGAATGGACAGTCCTTAGCAAAGAACCCCAAACTCTGTACTCCCAGAGCACTCCCCACAGGACACTATGAGGGACACGATATAATGCCTTCTCCAGATCCACAAAACACGTGGGCAAACTTTCATGAACCCTCAAACACTCAATGGAATAGAGAAGGAGAACATAGTCCACTCGGACTCCATGTCTCCAAACTCCATTGGAATCTAGGAGACGCTCTCCTGGAGGTGGAAGCTGAAGACCCCGTGGACAGAAGGTTCAGCCAGATGTTCCCAACAGAACCTCACAATAAGTTTGGGCCTGCCCTCCCCCACCAACACATCCAACTCACCACCAGGTAGTTATCAGTAGACAGCTCCACCCCTCTTTTCACCTGAGTGTTCAAGACATATGGCCGAAGGTCAGATGACACAACTACAAAGTCAATCATCGACCTCTGGCCTAGGGTGTCTTTGGTGCTACATGCACCTTTGTGCTTGAACATAGTGTTTGTTATGGACAAACTGTGAGTAGCACAGAAGTCCAATAATAGAACACCACTTGGGTCCAGATCAGGGAGACCATTCTTCCCAAACACCCCTCCCCAGGTTTCACCATCACTGCCCACATAGGTGTTGAAGTCCCCCAGCAGAACAATAGTTTAGTTTGAGTACTTTCTAATACTACTTTGAGGGACCCCAAGAAGGCTGGGTACTCTGCACTGCAGCTGGGTCTGTAGGCCACAATAAGAGTGAGAGAAGTGTCACCGACACAAAGGCATAGGGACGTGACCCTCTCATTCACCAGGGTGAATGCCAATACATGGCAGCTGAGCTGGTGGGCTATGAGTATGTCCACACCAGCTCACCACCTCTCCCCATGGGCAATACCAGAGAAATGATGTCCAACTCCTCTTGAGGAGTTGAGTTTCAGGACCAAAGCTGTGCATGGAGGTGAGCCCGACTATCCCTAGCTGGTACCTCTCAACCTCCTACACAAGCTCAGGCTCCTTCAAGCAGGGTGACGTTCCATGTCCCAACAGCTGGCGCCCAGTCATTTCTGCACCTGGCACCCTCTGTTAGGCCACAGGAGAGTGAGCCCATGTTGTTTGTTCGGGTTGAGCCTGGCCGGGTCCCATGAAGGAAGGCCCGGCCATCAAGAGCTTGCATGTGAGCCACTTCCCCAGGCCTGGCTCCAGGGTAGGGCCCTGGTTGTGCCATACCGGGCAGCATCACAGTTGTTTTGAACTTTCTCATAGTTTCTAAACTGCTTTTTCTCTGACCCGTCACCTAGGACCTGTTTGCCATGGGAGACCCTACCAGGAGTGCAAAGCCTCTGACAACGTAGCTCCTAGGATCATTCATCCACTCAAACCCCTCCTCCTAAGGTGCTGAATCTAGGAGGAACAAGATCATCCAGCATGCTAAAAGCAAAAATCTTTTCGGATATGTTAGATTAGGAGAGTACACTGGAGACGGGCACAAGCTTACCAGATCCCTGCACAGAAATAAGCAAAAATATTTGACAGAAGAGGTTTTTTTGCATCCTGAGCTTGTTGTTGCCTATTATTGCTTGTTGCAAAAACAAACCAATTATTATTCATTATGTTTACTATAAACACCCAATAACCATTAGCTTTTTTAACTACACTGATTTCTCTGACTCTCAATGAAATGAAATGAAATGAAATGAAATGAAATGAAATGAAATGAAAATGAATGAAATGAAAAATACTTTATTTATCCCAGAAGGGAAATTCAATGTTGTAGTAGTTTTTTTTTTTTTTTTTTTTTTTTTTTNAGATCCAGCCTTCCTGATCAGTTTGTTGATTCTCTTCAAGTCTCTGGTTCTGATGCTGCTGCCCCAGCAGATGGCTGCAAAGCTGATTGCACTTTCCACAACAGACCTATAGAAGATTTGCAACATCTTGGTGCAGACATTAAAAGATCTCAGCTTCCTTAAGAAGTAGAGTCTGCTCTGACCTTTCTTGTAGATGTATTCTGTGTTGCATTTCCACTCTAGTCTGTTGTCCAGCTGAACTCCAAGGTACTTGTATTCCTCCACCACCTCTACCTCCTCTCCTAGGATGGAAATACTGCTGTGTTGATTCTTTCTCCTCCTGAAGTCAACAATCATCTCCTTAGTTTTGCTGCTATTTAAAACGAGATGATTGTTACTGCACCATTTCACAAACTGACTGACCAGTTCTCTATACTCAGCTTCTTGTCCCTCACTGATGCACCCAACAACTGCAGAGTCATCAGAGTATTTCTGCAGATGACAGGACTCAGAGTTGTACTGGAAGTCAGAGGTGTACATCGTGAAGAGAAATGGTGAGAGTACAGTTCCTTGTGGCGCTCCAGTGCTGCTGACCTCCATCCCAGACACACAACCCCCCAGTCTCACAAACTGTGGTCTGTTTGTGAGGTAGTCATAAATCCAGGAGGTTGTGGAGGAATCCACCTGGAATTTATGGAGCTTCTCACATAACAAAGCAGGCTGAATTGTGTTAAAAGCACTTGAGAAGTCAAAGAACATGACCCTCAAAGTGCTGCCTGATTGGTCCAGATGAGCGTGTGCTCTGTGAAGCAGGTAGATGATGGCATCTTCAACCCCAAGCCCATTACGGTATGCAAACTGTAATGGGTCCTGAAAGGTGCTGACCTGCTTGTTGAGGTGAGCCAGTAAGAGTCTCTCCAGGACTTTCATGACGTGAGATGTCAGGGCAACTGGTCTGTAGTCGTTTGGTTCAGCTGGTTGTGGTTTTTTAGGTACTGGAACAAGGCAGGATGTTTTCCACAGCACAGGAACTGTTTTCTGTCTCAGACTGGTGTTGAAGAGGTGCTGGAGAACTGGACATAGTTGCATTGAGCAGGTCTTGAGAACTCTGGGACTGACACCATCTGGACCTGCAGCCTTGTTCTGGTTCAGTTTCTCCAGTTGTTTCTTGACCTGGTAGCAGGTCACCGACAGAGTGGAGGTGGAGGCAGAGGAGGTCTTTGGGTGCTCTGAGGTGGAGGAAGATGATGCAGTGTTCTGGTCCATGACTGAGCTGCAGGGTGACGAAGTGGAGGTGTGACAGGAAAGCTGTGGGCTCATGGAGGGTGTGTGGTCTGTGGGGATGGAGGCAGGGGGGGAACTGAACCTGTTGAAGAACATGTTCAGTTCATTAGCTCTGTCCAGACCTCCATCAGTCTGGTCCCCCTTTACCTTGAAGCCGGTGATCTTCTTCATTCCAGACCACACATCCCTCACGTTGTTCTGCTGGAGCTGACTCTCTAGCTTCCTCCTGTAGTCCTCCTTGCACTTCCTTGTTTGTGCTTTAAGTTGTTTTTGTGTTGTCTTTAATAACTCCCTGTCACCATCCCTGAAGGCTTTCTTTTTGATGTTCAGCAGCTTTTTCAGGTCTCTGGTGATCCAGGGTTTGTTATTGGGGAAGCACCTCACAGTTCTTGTTGGTACGATGCTGTCCACACAGAAGTTTATATAACCTGTCACACACTCAGTCATGGTGTTGATGTTGTCTCCATGAGGTTCACAGAGGACATTCCAGTCCGTAGCCTCGAAGCAACTTTTCAGAGCACCTTCAGCATCATTAGACCAGGTTTTGATGGTTTTTGTGATCACTGGTTGCTGCTGAACGATGGGCTTGTATGTGGAGGTGAGAAGAACCAGATTATGGTCAGATCTTCCTAAAGGTGGCAGGGCAGAGGAGCTGTATGCATTTTTAATATTTACATAAAATAAGTCCAACGTCTTATTTTCTCTGGTGGAGCAACTGACAAACTGTTGGAATGTTGGTAAAGCTGTAGAGAGGGAGACGTTGTTGAAGTCTCCAGAGATCGCCATAACTGAGTTTGGATGCTGTGTTTGTAGCCTCGCAACAACGGAGCTGATGACATCACAGGCAGTTTCTGGAGCTGTACCAGGTATTATATAAACCGCTACCAGAATAACACAGGTAAACTCTCTGGGTAAATAATATGGACGGAAACTCACAGCTAACAGTTCGATGTCCCTCGTACAGATCTTCTCCTTTACGGTGACATGTCCAGGATGACACCAACGCTGGTTAACCAGCACTAAGATACCACCTCCCCTCAGCTTCCCGCTGAGTTGCTTACTGCGGTCTGCGCGGACCGTCATAAAGCCGTGTACAGACACGTTACTGTCCGGGATGTGTTCTGCCTTCCACATGTAAAATTTAGAAAGCTTCCACCCACAGTGAAGACAGCCCGAAGGGTTTTTGCATACAATATGTGCATGAGTGGCTGTGCTGCTGGGTCTGTGCTGCATGTTGTAACAGGGATGATGGATGGAGCTTGTTACTCACAACTGATTTACATCTTCTTTACTGTTGCCACAAAGCTTCAGAAAAAAACCTCCTTATACCTCCTCCTTTTTTTATGGTCACACATCAAATACTGTCAGAAGACATCTAAGTTTGCTTTTCTTTGGTTTTTAGCCTTTTGGGCTCAGCGGTGTAGAGAAGAGATTGGTCTACTACTTTTCCTCACGCTCTACTCATCCCTCCTCCACATGATGATCTACTTTTCCTACTGAATGTTCCTCGGCTATTCATCTCTTTCTTCCTCTTCCTCCCCCCTTCTCTTTACTGTATCTGCCTCCCCACTGCGATGGCTTCATGTTGTGGTGCACCTTCAGGCTGTGTGTGGGATGGTGTTGTAGGCCAGCATCTGGCAGCCTCTGATAAGAAAACGAGTGAGCGGGTGTTATTCTTTTTGCAGTGTGTTTTAAATTATTTTCAGGAGCATTGGCCGAGGTCTTTGTACTGCATTAGAAGGACATTGTCTAGAAAATTCTTAAGAGTGACCACACTGGCTCTTCAAAGAGATATGTCTGTATTTCTGCAACACGTTTCTAATTTGTTGCAGCACAACTCAATGATGCTTCAGCTGATTTTCTGTCCACTTGAGGGAAACAATAAAATACACTTTTACAGAGCAAAAAAATAAATAAAACAGCAAACTTTTCTCTTTGCAGTGAATGTACACAAACAGCTTAAAATTGGTTGAATATATGGTTCATGTTACAGTGAGAGAAGAAGAAACCAGGTTGTCTCCAGGGAGTAGATAAGAAAATGTTTTGATTTCCTTTTAAATTTTCCCTCTAGAGTTTATAAAGTGTCCAAATTGTATGTTAACTTTTCTGACTTGGGATGTATGTTAGGATTTAGCTGACATTAGCAATTTACAGCTGTTAACAATATTAGCATTTGTTCAATTTTATATAGGTCAACATGTTGATTGAAGGTTTTTATCACTCAACACTGCTGCATAAAGCATCATTAGTATTTAATTGTTATCAAGCTAGTGAGTGTAAATGTTTCTAAAATTCCCATTAAAGTCCTCTTTGAGATGCTGTTTAGAGAAAGGATAATACCTGAGTGAAATTATGGGAAAATTAAATTTTCTAAATGCCAAGAGAAGGTCCCTTATGGATTTTTTAAAAATCTCCTTTAACATTTAATCGTCCTTTATGAATAGTCCTGTCCACAAAACACAATTTGATGTGCAGCAAAATAAATAAGCAGTAAGCGTTCATCTAAAGTGAATGTCTAAAATAAAAAGAAATAAATCTGTTTTAATGCAGTAAAGTTGAACCTTAAGGTACAAAGTGTGGATCCCTGTCAATAAAGGAGCAGATATAAAAATCAGTTTGAGCTGAGGAGTGTTTTTTTTTTTATTATGATAGTGGTCATATAGCAAACAGACATTTAAGAGGACTGAAATAACTTCCATATTTAGAGTCTTCTTGCTGAACCGCTGGGTGGTCTGATCCTTCTGACATTAAAGTTTGAAATAAGGGGGACATTCTCATCAGCTTCTCTTGACCTCTTCATGGTAACCTTATATTTTATAAGTGGAGAGATAAAAACTAATCATTGCAGCCTAACATCCCATTTTCTTCCTGAACATTTTACTGTGTTTTTCCTGATTGTCCTGGTTTCTACAGAAGTTTCCTGACGTGACCAAACCAACAAACCAGCAACTGCTTGCATGCAACAAAATGAGGAAAGGAAATTACACTGATGATATACAGACATTTAATGATTAAAACTGTTGATTCTGGTATTTAATGATGAACTAATCACTGACACACATCAGTGAAAAAATACATGGTTCAAGTTTTCCATTGCAATGACAGATTTCTCAGAGTCCAGATGTTTCTCATTGTGGAGCAGGTACCAGGGTGCTGACACTCTGACCCATTAGCTGCAGTTTATCACAAGAAACAATCTCTTTCCTGGAAGTTTGGGAACAAATTGCAAACCTGAGTGTGTCAATGCTGCAGCTTCTGCAGATTAATTTGACTCCCAGGACTAATTTATTGATCAAAATACGTAATGAAAACATTTCCCTTGTTTCTACCTGCATCATTTTGTGTTTGACGAGGAGTTAGTGAAGGATGGCTCACTCTACGATTAATTTGTAATGTCCCACGGGACACAAGGGCAGCTACTCCTAACCACTGCAGTCATCTCCAAAGCAAAACACAGTCCAAACAGTTTCCAGAGAGTCATAATGACTTAAAGGACACCAAAACTAGAAAATAATCTGGGTTTTTATCATTCTGTTAAAAAGGATCCTTGAACACAGGATTTACTCAGTTAGCCTGTTAAACATCTGGGTGGTCAGATGTGTAACAAAATGTTTAAGTATTAGTTTACAGTTAAGTTACAGTTCTTATCAAATTAGTCTAAAAGCTTTAAGTTTTTAAGTACCCAGGATGCATCTTAGTTTTTGGTTGGCTAAAGATTTAATTAAAAACAATTATAAAGAGTTTAACTGAGGATGTCAAGGGCAATTGCCAAAGAATAGAAACACTGTGCACATTAATTGGTCTTTTAATTGAATAAAGTTCAGCCCAGTTAGTTTCATCACTCACACGTCTGGGGCTTCATTTTCAACATTTAATTTAATCTCAAATTCTAAAGATCTGAGTTCTTTCAAGACATCCAGCTTACAGTTAACCTGGTGCTCTAAGATGAGTTTGATCCATACTGTTTATAGTCTGAAATCCATATTTTTTTTGCAGCCAATCAATAAAGAACATTTTATGCCTGATGTAAGAATTGTGTTTTAACAGCAAAGCTGTGACGAAGGTGTAAAATAATTACACATATCTTATAAAATCTTTAAAGACGCCATTTCATACAAATTTCAGGACTTTGTGGTTATTTCTTAATTATTAGTCAGTAATATGAAACATTTTATATCTAAAAAATGTCAGGAAACACTGATTAACAGACCTTTCAATCTGTCTGCATTAAAATTCGGGTGGTTCTGGCTCCTTCCGTGTCAGGCTTTGGCAGCAGCTCGTTCATATTCATTACTCGAATTTGCTGGACTCTGATTGGCTAACAAACTAGCCTATGCGAGCAAGGTATACTGTTTTCTGCCCCGCTGCACATGGCAGCGTCAGACGTTCTCTCTTCCTGTTTGCTACGTCTTATGCTAACAGCTTTTAGCCAGCAGCATGCTAGGTGTGGTTTCAACTGCCGGAGCTGCCAAATTCTAACGAGCAAAGGAGTTGTGATGAAACAAGTACAGGCCATTCGAACTCAGGAGAACTCGGGTTTTATCACCACCTGCGTAGTTTGAGAGATTAAAACTGAAAGAGAAGTTGTTGACCTGTTTTCACACCCACTATGAAGGTAAGAACACTTGTGGAGCTAAAATATTTAACAGAAACCTCAGAAAAACTGTTTTTAATGGAAGGGGTCTTTAAGAATTAGACAACAAACATGTTTTTGTGTCTTTTTGTCTTTATTACCTCATTTTTCAGACTACTTGAATAGGTTTTAAAAAGTCCATGAGAAATAGGTGATGAGGTGAATAGGTGAACCCAGTGGAAACACAAAGCTGCAAAGATTTCACCTTTTCGTAAAACTGAGATGTTTTATTCAGACAGTTCAGCAGGCAGCAGTGATGCTATGTGTGGTCAATTAAATATTAAATAAATCAGATAAACAACAGAGAGTCTTGATTCTTCTGCTGGATGAAAAGAGCTAAAGCATGAAGCGTGGGAAACATGTCAGTTACTCATTTCTTTCTGATGTGGAGTCTGTGGCTTCAGGAGGTGTGAGACATGTTATGTGATGGATACAGCAGTGAATCCACCACTGGAACTGTTTCATATACGAGTTCAGCTTCAAACTGGGCTGTGTGGGAGACGTCTGACAGCAGAAAACTGACCCAATCTTACAGTTTTTACTTGTTTCACACTGTGGAAATTTTATTTTAAATGAAGAGCTCAGAATGGACAATGAAGTTAAGTAAATATTAAAACAGCATGTGCATTTTGATTGCAGACATTTACCTGTTCTACACTCTGCTACCTGGTTAGATTAAAAAAACTTTTTTGTATTAAAAGAAATTATGCAACACATTTTTTTTCATGACTGATTAGCAAGTTCCTCCTTTTTCACAAAGTTGTCTGATCGGTATTTTATATTTTTGGTTCAACTTTTGCACCTCGATTACATTTACAGAAAACTCCCAGTTTGAGCAGTTCTGTTTTCCTGATACTGGAGCAGAACTCAGCTCCAGCTGCCAGGTTCAGTCAAACTGCAGAGAAGATGAAAACACTTTGATGTGAAAGACAAACACTTTCAAATTTACACAAGCTCAATTTTTTATTATCTTGTGAAGAGTAATATTAGGAATGATTCACACAGCAACTTCCAGACAGTTTCATCAGCCCACATCTTTTGAGTAGTTGTTAAGAAACTAAAACCCTTTCAAAGCCGGATTCTCCATCTGCAGAAACTTTGTCTTGGTTTTGTTTCTTTCTGTACAGAATTCCTGACAGCTCAGTTCAACATGCTCTAATGATTCAGTTCTATCCATGTCTGCTTATCTACACCAAGACTTAGTTACAGTCTCGCCCTGTAAAACCATAATTCGAAGCTTATGTTTGTCATATACCATTAACATTTTTAGAATCTTTAAACTATTTCACTTTAATCTTAAATTAATAATTACAACCTGAATAAATGGGAAAAGACATCAGAGTACTTAAAACAAACTGATTAAGAAATACAATCTGCATTAAAGAAGATTATTTATGTTAATTTTTAGGAATATTTACATTTTTAACTGCTTCCTGCAAATTTTATAAAACATTTTGTTGCACTTGTGATTCTTGTGACAGACTGCACAGCTGCTTTTACACAAGGGCAGCTTTTATCTCATAACCAAGCACTTTTTGATTAATCAGTGTGTTTAGTTTTTCAGTGGCATTCATGAAACAAAAGGTAAACCAGTGGAATGAGGAGTGTGCACAGGCTTAATATGTTTGACCTTCTGTGATTTGTGATGCTGATGTGTGAATATTAAAATGCTAGGAGGGAGATCTGGGATTACATTTGACCTTAAAGAAGAAGGAAAAAAAACATATCTGACCATAAAGTTCATTCCCCCCATTAAAAGCCTTTCTTTACATCCACAAAAATCTATCTGTGTTTGTAATTTGTTTTATTCAAAAGTGCAAACCTTATTAAAACTCTAAGAAACTGGAGACGGAAAGTGGCCCTCAAAGACAAAACATGTTAAATTTACCAGCTCAAGGCCTCTTGTGTAGTTTCCAAATGTCTTGGGAAAAACAAACTGAAGTCTGTGGATTTTCTTTCTTTAAACATTGTTAAAGTTTAACATTGTGGGCTTTTTGGCTTTTTCAGCTAGATTACATCTCACAGAGACTGCAGATGCATGCAAATGACATCCATTTGTACTGAGAGACAAAGAAACAAAGCGACAGCAATAAATCAGCTCTGCAGGTTTGAAGACAAGCACTGTTGTTTTACACATGCTGTGACTTGTAACACTGTTTCTGCTGAAAACACAAACAGAAACTGAAGCTGTACAATGTTACTAACCCTCAGATGACCTGACAGGACCTTTGTCTATAATTGGTGCTGTCTGTGTGTGTCTTCACTTTCCATAGAGATCAGGTCTTTCTCTGACTGTATGACCCCAAAAAACCTGGAAAATTCAGATAGATTCATGTTTACCACTGAAAATAAGAACATGGATGGATGGATGGATGGATGGATGGATGGATGGATGGATGGATGGATGGATGGATGGATGGATGGATGGATGGATGGATGGATGGACGGATGGACAATGGATAGAAGAATTAAAGAAAAGCTTAGATTTTTTTTTTTGTGAAGAACGCAGATTTTTTCAGCTCCTGTGAGTTTATACAGAGTTCACTGTTGATGCTCAGGTCTGAGAAACCTCTGTGTCCTTTTAAGACAGAATTATTTTGTTAATAGTTGGTACATTTCTATATGAACTTGGCCAGGTTCTTGTCAGGTTCTTTGAACAATAAATAGATTAGTTCCCCTGGTTATCATCCAAATGAAGGTTCATCTCAAGTGTGCTCCCTTCATTCAAGATTTTTCCATATAACATGATTTTTCTCCAAACTTTCCTAGTTATTTATTTGAAATGCAGTTTCATAAATAAAAGACACAGGAGACCCGATTGTTGGTGATTCACTTATAATAAAAAATAAGAAAAAAGATTAGTGTATAATTTTACCCTTGCATGAGGAAAAATGTGCCAGCAGCTCCAAACGGCAGAGAAAAAAAAGCAGCTTTCACAGTTTTGAGTGTCAGCACCCACAAATGATGCAACACAGCATCAGTGGTTTGCGTTCAGCACACGCAGGTTTAGTTGTCATGCTGTGACACATTTTATCAAAGCGTCGTGGAGAAAGAAAAGGAGATGTAATGCTGGTGAGTCCAGCTCTATCTACACTGTAGACACTGAAGTGTGCTGAAGACTCCACTGAACACAGCTGACAACTGATGCAAAAGACCTCCAAAAGCTTGTGGGAAGAACATGAATTTGTGGTTTGTTTTAGGATTACTTTACATAGGAAGAGAGAAAGAAAAAGATTTATAATATATAACCTGCAGTCTGCAGCTTTTAACTTGAATAATTTTCGTATTTGTTGCTGCCAAGGGAGAAAGAAGTAATCAGAATCCCCATCCGCTCCCTTAGGGCCAAAACAACCTGTAGAAAATTTTGATTTTTGTATAACAGATGGTAAAACAGCTGTGCAGCCATGTTCATGTGAAGGTTACCTGTGTACAACAGACTTCGACTCATGAAACACACCTTGTTGTTGTCTGTGACCAGGATTCTCCAACTCAGAGTTAGAATCTGAATTCATGATGTTTTACTGGCACAGCAGCGTCTGCAGTCTCTCATTTCAGGACATACAGTTTATCACCAGTTTGTGGAAAAATAAATGAGTTCAGTTTCAGGCATTTTAGTTTTAGTTCAAACTATTGAGTTAAGGTCATATTTACAGCCGTGGGACAAACTGCTACATGATTAATGGTGGACAGAGTTTAAGATTATAGAAGCAGTTTGCTCTAGTTTTAACTAAATAGTATTATCATTATTATTATTATTTGATCCCAGGTTATTTGTACATGAGTGATGTTTGTTAGTCAGACAGTCAGTATCTATACCCACTTATTCCTGTTCAGGATCACGGTGTCTATCGCTACCCATCGTTGAGCGAGAGAGGCGGAGTCACACCTGGACAGGTCGTCAGTCCATCACAGTGTCTCGTATAGAACTTATAATATAGTTAGAAAGAGAAACTTAAACATATATTTTTTAGTATCAGTTTTTAAGCTGAAGAATAAAATGTTTGCTGATCTGCTTTAAATTTTGAGGTAAATTTGGGGCTTTACTTGGTAGGATTCCATTACCTGCCTGTAGGTTAAAGTCATTAAATTGTTCAAAGTGTAGCATTATTGACAAATCCAAAATAGAAATTGAAAATTCAGATAGAAAGTTTTAGTCACCAGGTAACAATGGTAGCTGCTTTGCAGAAGTATTTCTTATATGTTCCCTTTTTTTTTTTTCTTTCCCACTATCTGTTTCATGACACAAACTTACAGAGCTATAGTAATCTATCAGAGAGTATCCATCAGCAGTCAGGTGTCTCTCTGTTTTTCTTTTGCCAGCAGGAAATAAAATCCATAAGCACATGTTTCCTTCCAGGAAATGGACAAAGACACATTGATCTCTATCTGCTTGTTTCTGTATATAAATGTGGAACATGCTGCTTAGAAATACAGAAGACAAGAAATGTGCAAAAACCTGTGCATGTGGGATTATTTTTTTTCATAAAAAGAAAACAAATATTTTTGTTTGTGGTCTTTACATTCACGTTTTAATTTATGAGCAATAAGTGAAATAAAAAAAAAAAAAACTATAGATTTCAAAGTAAACCATAACTAAGACAGATGACCATCACCGTTCAAATAAATTTGACAGTTCTTTATTCTAACATGTTTCACCTCTTGGTATTTCAGCAGAAGTTTTGCTTCTTTACAATGGAGGGGATATTGTATTGCTGCCCTGCTAAAGGCCATGGCTCTCGTGTCTCTGAAAGGCTATTGCTGCTTCTTGTTTTCCACTTTTTATTGCTCTGTAATCACAGCGTATCCTTTAACTGGCAGTTCCTTACTGTGTAAATGTAGTAGATTTGGATAATATTGATATATTGAACACTCTCTGAAATTCCAAACAACATTCAGGCAGTGCTACTTTCAATTCTGCAGTTTCTACAGTTTTAAAAAATGCTTACCTACAGTATTTGTCCCTTTCGGAGAAAAACATGTAAAGAAAAAAATTAAAAAGCAGCTATTTTGAGCTTTCAGGGCTTTTTAGTAGGTGTTTTTGATGCCAGCCATTAAAATAAGTCCATGAGAGAAACTGTCTGTCATCGCTGACAGTTTCTGCCATGAAGCCTTGTGGGGATTAGCTTCACAGTGTTGAGATCAGAACAGCATCAAGTCTGCAAGAATTTATATGAATTCAAACATTTTGCACAAAGTTTCATGCAGTTTCAGTGCAAAAGAAATGGTCAGGTTATGATCATGTACAGCCTGGTAATATACATGTATTTGTTTTTATACATGTATTTTTCCTATCAAAGAGCAAAACTAATAATAAAGTGTTTTACCAAAACAACTGATGAGCTCAGTGGGTCTTTTTTTGTATTTTTTTTAGGATGTGCATTCTATGCAGTTTTGTGTTTTTGTTTTTCTAAGGCAAAATGGTGAACTTACCAAATGAAACAGGAGTCATTTGTGTTTGGAAGCTCATAATAATTTATTAATGTATTGAATTTTCTATTTTTTTTTTTGAGTATTTATAGGTATAACACTCACTTTGAATACATTTATAATAATAAATAATATCTAACAATGTCTTTGTATCTGTGCATATCTGTTAAAAGTTAAGCATTTATTTCATTTATTTATTTAAAGTGATGGGCAGTTGATTCATTTTGTCTCCTCTATCACAAAGTGATGTCTATATGTTCTGTAGAATCATCAGTCATAAGAAACCTTTTGTTCTGCAACTTTCATTTCATACAGTTGTGTACAAACTGTAAAGGCTGTTACCACTAAGTAAAAATGACAGCTACCACTTCTTGAGAGAACTATACAATGAAGAAACAGAGATGTTCATCAGTAAAAATTACATGTGTGGGGAAAAAAATAAAATATGATTAATTTGAAATTGTCAGTATTTTTGATATCAAATTAAAAGTTTGATGGATGAAGCCACAGATGGCCATTCATTGGGAGGAATCAGCCAGGGGAGAGCGTTGTTCACAGAAAGCTGCTGGCTTTGTCAGCCAAGTCTGTAGAATCTAACTCTTTTGTCTTGTGGGATCTATTTCTATACAAACCTTTATTTTTTACCTGAACTGTGTAGACACAGTGAAGGAAGGAAGTCAAACAAAAGGATTAAGGCCCATTCAAAGGTAAAGAAAGAGTAGGTGGTGTAAATACACAGAGAAAACAAACCACAAGGAGTTGTTTTAATCCCACAGCCTGAAAATGATATGATGTTATAACATTTCCAGAAAGACACAAAAACTGCTTTTTGCATGTAGGCAATGATTAAAATAACATTGGCCTTTTATTCTTGAGCTTTATTCAAATGAACTCTTTTCCTGGCAATTTCCATGCATGTGAAACTTATTGTGCTGAATAAGAATTTAATTTCCTTTAATCATTGCTGTGCCAGTGCCAATTTAAATGTGTTTTAAAAGGTGAAATCCTGTCTGACATTGATTCATGTGAGTTTATTTAGAGACATAAAAGATGATGCATAACATGTTCTCTGATTAAATTGTGACTCATTGCAGCAAATTTTTACTTTTTTTTTGTTTTGTTTTTCTTTTGTTCTAGGTTCCCTTTCTATGAGGTAACATGGACAAAGTGGTCTTCTGTCTCCTGCTTCTGGGAACTGCACTCACAATGGTCCATGCATGTCCCAAATACTGTGTCTGCCAGAACCTCTCTGAGTCTCTGGGGACTCTGTGCCCCTCCAAAGGTTTACTCTTTGTGCCACCAGACATTGACCGTCGGACTGTAGAGCTCAGGCTGGGTGGAAACTTTATCCTCAAGATCACCACTCAGGATTTTGCCAACATGACGGGTCTGGTGGATCTCACTTTGTCCCGCAACACTATCAGCAGCATCCAGCCTTTCTCTTTTATTGATCTGGAGACCTTGAGATCCCTGCACCTAGACAGTAATCGGTTGACTGAACTAGGAGCAGATGACCTCCGAGGACTGATCAACCTGCAGCATCTGATCCTCAATAATAATCAATTAAATCATGTCTCAAATGCAGTTTTTGATGACTTATTACTGACACTGGAGGATCTGGATTTGTCTTATAACAACTTGCGCAGTGTGCCTTGGGAAGCCATCCGCAAGATGGTCAACCTACACCAAATGAGTCTAGACCATAACCTCATCTCCTTTATTGCTGAAGGAACTTTTACAGACCTTGAAAAACTGGCTCGCTTAGACCTGACTTCCAACCGCCTCCAGAAACTCCCTCCAGATCCCATCTTTGCACGCTCTGAGAGCAGCATGATCATGAGCACTCCTTATGCACCTCCACTATCACTAAGCTTTGGTGGAAATCCATTGCACTGCAACTGTGAGGTCCTCTGGCTGCGAAGGCTGGAACGTGAGGATGATATGGAAACTTGTGCTTCTCCAGCCAGTCTAAAGGGGCGCTATTTTTGGTCTGTTCGTGAGGAGGAGTTTGTCTGTGAGCCCCCTTTGATTACTCAACATACACACAAGTTATTGGTGTTGGAGGGCCAAACAGCTAGCTTGCGTTGCAAGGCTGTTGGAGATCCAATGCCAACTGTGCACTGGGTTGCGCCAGATGACCGTTTGATCAGCAACTCCTCACGGGCAACTGTATATGAAAATGGCACCTTGGACATAGCGATCACCACGTCAAAAGACTATGGTATCTTCACATGCATAGCTGCTAACGCTGCAGGGGAATCCACAGCATCTATTGAGCTGTCAATCATTCAACTCCCCCACCTGACTAATGGTACAAATCGTACCACACAGTCCAAGTCAGGACTTTCAGACATCACAAGCTCTACAAAAATAAGTAAAGGGGAGCCCAAACCTGTTCCAGACAAGGTGGTCTCTGTATCTGAGGTGACTGCTGTCTCTGCTCTGGTTAAGTGGACTGTTAGCAAATCAACACCAAAGGTCAAAATGTTTCAGCTTCAGTACAATTGTTCTGATGATGAGGTCCTCATCTACAGGTAAGAATGATTAATGAATCCCAGTAAACACTAAATGAACAGAGATATTTCAAATCAATGAGGTCATTAGGTTTAAGGTATACTTGTTTGCTTCAGAATATTTTCAGCTCTGTTGTCTGTGTTAATGGCTAATTGTTTGCAGAATGCTTGAGACAATTTCTCTGAACCATTACTCAAAGCTCGACATCCATCTTCTTTTTAATCCTTCTGGAGATTTACTTTTTTTCTTTAACAGACAATTGCTAGTGATGCTGCTTTTACATTTTTATTTCATAAAAGGGAAAACTTGAAGAGAAATCCTTGCCCTGAACCATTAATTAGAAATCCAAGAAGAAAAAGGATTATAGACCTCATTTTGATGGATCCCTCATAAGCTGCTCAAGTCCATAGAAGCGTGGGCTCAGCAACTGTAGCTGGAGATCTTTGGGCTCTGTGAAATCAATTTCCCATTTCAAATGAAACATGAGAATAAAGCAACAGTCAACCAAGATAATTGCTTGGAAATATAGAAAATAGCCTTGATGCTCAACACAAAATCGCCTGGGGTGAAATAAATAGAGAATAAATAGTCATTTCTATGTTTGTTCCCTGAGTCTTGAATATGGATCTTCAATTTAAATTATCAGTTTATTTAAAATATGGCACGTATGATCACATTTTAGTCTTGGAGAGATGATTTTTACTTTACAGCATCACACTTTCTACAACTGATGAGGAATTTCTGTAGCTCAGCTATATATTTTTTTCTTCCTACTTGTATTTTTAGTTAAATGAAAAGATAAGTCACAGAATACAAGAAGGTAAAAGACTGATTATTAGCTGGGAATCAAAGATTATAATCAAACACAGTAATGAAGAAAAATATTACTTTGTCCAAACACTGTTGATTCATCTGACATCCTGG
Organism: Pachypanchax playfairii; assembly: GCA_006937955.1. NCBI lineage: Eukaryota > Metazoa > Chordata > Actinopteri > Cyprinodontiformes > Aplocheilidae > Pachypanchax > Pachypanchax playfairii. The sequence goes on from SSNP01000066.1 coordinate 2,878,679, forward strand.
CAAACTCAATAATAAGGTTTTTATCTGATTTGCTTGCATGCACGCTCTGTGACAGGTTTCCACAGCAGAGAGAAGAGGACAATTTGAATTTTTAGAGCTGTGTTTTTTTCTGCCCAGTGACAACATATTGGATGACTCATCCACATTTTCATTTGTTAGAAACAAGACTAGACACAGCTCAAGTATTTCCTTGAAAAAATATTTCTTTAATGATATTTCTGCCCTTCACTATTTAATAGAAATATAAATAAGACAATAAATGTTCATATGTTTGTTTTGAATGCTAGTCAAAGTAAAAAATGTATAAGCTGTTACATTATTAAGGATCGATAGTGTAACATCATAAATATCATGAACATACATTTTTGAAAGGGTATTGATATTTGTGTCTTTTCGAGAACCTTCAGGCTGTTGAAGGCTGTTTTGAGACTCTATGGCTTTAAGCCTTATAGGTATATAGAGCATATATTGATAGAAGATAACATTTTATATTCTCAAAAACTATAGTGAACACTGATATGAAAGTTCACATATGTTTTTCTGTGTAAGATCTTCAGCTAGTGCCCATTAGCTTTACAGTGTATTCAACTTGTTCTTGCATGTGTCATAACTTCAAACTGGAATCTGCAGAGTATGATTTTATAGCCCACAAATATTCACATACAGTGTTTCTCAAACCAGCTGTTTACTTATGTCTGCACTTTAACCATGACATGAATAAAAAATCAGTCAGACTCATGTAGGGCAGCAGAATGAGAAGCTTGAGGAAACACAGTTTCTTTCTAGCTATAAAAAAGAGTAATTCAATTTTTGCTAGATGTTCAGCAGGAAAACCTCAAGTCAACAAAAATTAATAAAAGAATCAATTTACCAACACAAGCTAAGCGAACTGTACAAAGATTCAGTTCTGCTAAATGTGTAAAACATCAAAACTGATACATTCCTATGTACATAAAATGATAATTCATGTAATTTTTCACCAGAATATTGATGTACATTATGTGTAATACAACACTCAAAATTACTTTGAGCATGTTGAGCTCCCTGGACACTCCTTAACTATGTTTTAACAAGCAAAAAGTTTTAAATTGTGTATTAATTGCCTGCTTGTGGCACTAGATCACTTACTAACATGATCTTTACAACCCCCTTGCTCCTTTGATGTATATTATAGACACAGAGGCCGCCATGTGAGGAGGCAGTTACTCATTAAGTATGGTAAAAGCTGCTCTGTAATGAGTATTTTTAAAGTGTTACATAACAAATGGCTTGATGCTTAGATTAGGTTTTTACTGGGTTTTGTGGTGAATTTTCTTTATTTGGCTTAAAATGGACAAATTTCACAAATACTAAACCTTCCCTTTGAAAAGTTGTACTAAAACATACTTCTTGCTTTACATGCTGGTGTGTAGGGAAGAATTCTCATCATTAGAAGTAAAAAAAAAAAAAAAATGTAATGCTGGACAGATTTACATAGGAAACATGGTTCCTGCAACACCTCACTGGTTACCTCTTGGCTGACTTACTTTCAGTTTAAATTGACTTTCACTCAAAAGCATTGAGGCTCAGTTAATCAGTCACATTAAAATATCTGGAATAATAACAGACTGACTTGAAACACATTAATACATGTTAAATGGAACGTACAAGAAATTACATTTTGCCAAAACAATATTTAAAAAGTGGCCATTCAGTACTTATCTCATTACCATTTGTTTCATGCATGTAAAATGGAATATACTGGAAGCAATGAAGTCATCTTTCTGAATTACTCTCTGCATATAAATAGCTACTTACCATGCTTATTTGTGCTATTTCTTTGATCTCGCCAGCATATCAGACTAATTCAAATTTGCTTTTGACATTTAGTTCTTCAACTATGTCTTGTGCAAGATGTTTGCAATATTTTATCTGTCTGTCTGTGTTTCCAGAATGATTCCCAGGACTCACAGGGCCTTCGAGGTCAATAATCTGGTCCCTGGGATGCAGTATGATCTGTGTGTCTTGGCCATCTGGGACGACACTGCCACCACACTAACTGCCACAAACATTGTCGGATGTGTCCAGTTTATCACCAGAGATGAATACCCACAGTGTCAGTCTCTTCACAGCGGTTTTATGGGTGGCACCATGATTCTGGTCATTGGTGGCATCATTGTAGCCACACTGCTGGTGTTCATCATCATCCTCATGGTCCGATATAAGGTCACCAGTGGAATTCAAACAAATAAATTACCCACTGTGAGTAACACTTACTCGCAGACTAATGGGGGAGTGAACAGGTTTAATGGTGCACCACCACAGGTCAAGTCCACAGTGGTGGTCATGCGTGAGGAGATGGTGGAGTTTAAGTGTGGATCCCTCCAGAGCAGCCTCTCTTCCTCATCATCATCCTCTAACTCATTAGACAGCCAAACAGGAAGAGGAGCTGGTGGCCGCTACAGTGTTCAAGGTAGCGAATGCAGCACCATGCCTGGCAGTAAGTTCAGGAGGCATGGGCACAGCACCAAAGCTCAACAAAACTTGGACCACCTTTTAGGGGCCTTCACCTCTCTGGAGCTGCAAGGTGCAGTGAAGGATCACCAAGGGGCATCGGTGTCCTCCACCACTCAAGCCACCATGACAGCAGCGGCTGTGGCTCCACCGTCGGATAAAGAACCACTGCTTGGGAGGGCCGAGTCCACCACAATGCTGGGACGACTTCTAGGGTTTCCCCAGGAGAGTAAGCCTAAGAGGAGCCACTCGTTTGACATGGGTCATGTTGGGGCAGCGCAGTGTCGCACCAGCCAGCCCCGCAGGATCAGTAACATCTGGACTAAGCGCAGTCTGTCTGTCAATGGTATGCTTCTGCAGTATGACGACAGTGAGGATGAGAAACCTTCTTATGAGAGCTCTGAGTGGGTAATGGAAAGCACAGTTTGAGTACAGACTGTAAGATCCATGACCAAACAATAGATCTATGTTAAACTGAATAAACATGTGGAGGGAGGGTGCAAAACAAAGCTGTCTTTGGGTACTTTATGAAGTTCAACCATGTGAATATTGTTGAAAAGATGCACAAATCTTTAAACAACTCTCCATGATCAGAACTCTGACACTCTTGCCTCTATTTGCAAAATGTTCCATTTTGAAAAGACGGGGGAAAAAATACCCACTTGGAGAAACTCCTGATCCATAGTCTAAATGAAAGACAAGAAATTCAAAGTGGATTTATTATGTCTTTATCAAAGGACCTGAAGGATGAAAGGATTTGCCTCGACTGCAATGAACTGGATCACAGTGTTGTGGACTAAAGCTTGAAATGGAAATACTCCAGCAGAAGAGCAAAAGAGGGACCACAGGAGCTAGTACAGTAGAAAAATAAAGTCATGTTTATTTTCATCTGAGTTTTTTTATATTATTTTTACTATTTATTATTTGAAATGATTCATCAAAAGACAGAAGCACATCTTTGTAATGACATTTTAGTTAAAAACTCACATTCACAGAAGGTACCAACTTTCACACCATTTTATGCACTTTTAGTAAAATTTTATTACAAACTGACTTGAAAATGGCCCAGATGTTAGTATCACTGAACCACAGCTAACCAGTCTTATTTTTCTACCTCAAGTTATGTATGAGGTTTGTAATATGTGACAGTATATAGGGAAATATATGAAATACCTATTTTAAAACAGCATTTGCTTGTTCTCAATAACCCAAAGGGTTTGTTCTGTGTTACTGAAGTGGGTTTGTGTTTGATTTCTCATGAGCTGTCAGTATCTTACCTGCAGAAGACAACTGTCAGTGCAATCTCAGTTTAGAAAAGTTGTTCCGACGCAGGAATCAAGCTAGCAGCTGCCCTAAGCAGGTCTCATTCAAGTGAAATTTTACCAACCTGGCAGTTTAAACAACTGCTATGGTAGATATTTTTTACAAGTCATCACTTATGCATGAGACAGTTGTTTACATTATTGCTGTTTTCACAAATAAACAATGTTTGTCTTGCATAGTGGCATGCACTGAGGCTGCAGACTGATACCCCGTAGGACAATTTACCAGCCAGAGTGTGTACCATTATAAAAGCAAAATAAGTACTGCTCAAACTGTTAGTCTCTTGTTTAAGTTGTTGCAGATGGTAGAAAGTCACTTTTAAATGCATCATGCTCTAAGTAGCTCTTAGCTTGACTCCATACATTAGTTTTTTACCCTGATATGTCTACCTGAGATCCAAGGGAAGGAAAGTAAGGGTGCTGCAGCATCTCCTTTTGCAGATGATGTAAAATGTAAAAGAACTAGTAAAAGACAGTAAAAGAAAGCTGTAAGCCGGCTACAATCCACAGATTTAACATAAGAAATCTTATGCTACTACTTTCTTTCATAAATTCACACAGTTCCACAGCTGTGTCATTTTTAACCCCTGTCTATTGCAGGTAAGATGCTCACTATTTATAGAATACTTCACAATATCCTGCTTCAGAAACACTGAATTATCTCTTTAAAATAGCCAATCAGTGTCCAAACAGCCAAATTCAGTATTCATCCAGCTATGTGAGTTATTGAAGTATCTCCTCTTTGGTTAGTGTTGTCTCTACAGGCTAAAGGGTCATAAATGTAAACAATGTTTGCCTCAGACTCGAGTTTCAAGGTACAATCAGTACATTTTACAGCAGCCAAATGGTGTTTGAAATTCATCAAGCCCTCTTAATCATTTGCCCAAAGCAGCCAGCAGCATGATGTATCACTGGGCTGGGATTCTCTTCAGGCAACACAAACAAGAGAGCATGATAATCACTCATTTAACCAGGTTAAATGGAGGAATTTGTCATTTATTGGCGGGATAAAGGTCAGTGTGCTGCTTATGAGCGGATGTTAAATTGAAAAAAATGGGACAGAGATCATTTAATAAGAACCAATACACAGAAAAGTTAACATTTATTTCACCAGATTGTGCAATAGAGAATCTTTTTTTTTTTTTTTTATTATTTTACATGTTTCTTCTTTCTTGCGAAGCTGCAGCATTGCAGTTAGATACTTTGAATAGTCACTATTCAGATCACTGCCTCCAATCAGCTGGAACATCTCTGCATTTTAATGCCTTTCTCTATTCTGTGGGACTCTGCTACACTTCAAACTGTTGAATGATCATTGAGTTTATTTCTCCTACAGTAGATGTACTGTTCTGTATATTGGCATAATTTTTGTACAATATCTGGGTGAGAATGTAAGGGGTGGGTCGGGAATTGTGCAGTAGTACTTTTATTTTCATGTCAAGCAAACAGTGAGAAGAGTGCGTTACTGTGGTGTACCAACAAGGTTGTTGTTAGTTGGCTTACCTAAATGGGATTTTATACGGTGCCACAAGAGTCAAGAAGAGAACCGGAAACTCTTAAAATCTCAATTCACTCAGATAACTAAAGTGCAAACGTCCTCACTAACCTTTAACAGTAACTATTTATGACATCAGCATTGATTTTATTTGCCTGCAGGTTCAAAAAGATATTTAGTTATTAAGCTGTTGTGTTTAATTTGACATTCTATTAACGATTACATTGCAATTTTTTACACTATTTTTATCACACTTGTACTTTTATTAACTTATGTCATAACTTGTGTTTATTATCCTCATAAATTTATCACACTGGTGGTAATATCAACTCACTCAACAAAGCTGTCTAAAATTTTTCAGAGAAAAAAAAATATTTTTGTTGCAGCTAAGTGGATCTGGGTTCTGAGCTTTGCCGTGAGGTAGTGGCACAACATGTGAATCATCTTTGTGTTTTATGATGATATATAACGTTTTTGTTTTTTTTTAACAGTGTTAAATATTTTTTTCTTCATAAAAAGTACTTTTGCTATTTGTGTCCGTTCCTTCATCCCTTAATTACCTTCCAGCCCAGTTTTACCCAGATTTTACAGTAAATCTTTGGCTGCATCAGATTTTTGTTACAACAAAACAACCTCTGTGATTCAGACCTAAAACACATTCAACTTTATTTGATTCAACATTTTGGCTTTAAGAACTTCCTACATTTTAAAGTTTCACTCATATTAGGTCAATACTGGAGGTTTCATATCAAACAGTGAAGAGCAGCTTTTCACTCTGCATTAAAGAAAGTATCTGTCTATAGTTTACAGAATCTTCAAGTTATATCTTTTTTTTTTAATTCTCAGTTAAGTTTTCAAAAAGTCTGTTCCTATCTGCAGAACTTATGACATCAAATACTACCTAACAAATATTTGAAATAATAGTATTGTTTCAATATTATTTAGTCATTATTAGATTATTAAGAGAAAACTTTTTTTTCATTTACTTTTCTGCAGCTGTTTTATACAACTAGATGAAAATGTGGAGAATTGGGACTGAAGTAAATCAAATATTCTCTCATATAGGTTCTTCTCTGCCACAGTTTTATTTCACAAGATCTTTTTTTTTAAGTGCCATTCCGGTACTTGAATCAAATTTTCTTCTAGTTTTTATGCTTTAAAAGTTATAACACCTTATAAATTCTAAATTTCAACGCAGGCAAATAAAACCAACTCTGTCTTCATACTCAGATTTTACTGGAGTTAAACAGGTGATTTATTTATCTGTGTGAAGCAAGGGTTCAACTGATTGTGACACCATGTATCATATCCCTAAAGTCAGCTAATTAACACTATAAATTTAAATGTGTATTTGAGTCGACATAGACATGATTCTCACCTGAAGCTCTACAACAAAAATGAGAAAAAAAAAATTGTTTGTGTGAAAACATTTTGTTACAAAAGAATATAAAATATTGATTAATTCCTATGAACCAAACTGGCTCCTCTGTGTTTTCTCTTTTTGTAGAATCAAGTGTTTTGTGCTTTCTGGATTAGATTATAATCTCATTTTTGAATGTCCTTCCTTCATCCTGCAGATGAGCCAAGGGTTTTCCTCATGAGGTCCAGCTGCAGTAATCAGGCCAGTTGCTGCTGACTCACCTCAACACTGTCCTTATTACAAATCACCTGTACATGCAGCTCCTGGCCAGAGCCCATAATAAGGCCCTAATTCATATAATCTGTTAGGAAAGGTGCTTACAGCAGCACAGAGTAAATATAATCTCTACAAGGTGTAAGCGTTGCACGATGTGGGCTGCGACATGCACCTCACAGCCTCTGGATGTCAAACACGGCAAAAGCTCTTATTATCAGGCTTTGTGCTGCCGTGATCAGCAGGATGTTCAAATACAGGCTTTGAAAATACAAATTAAAGTTGTATGAAGACAAGTCATCATCAGATAAGCAAGTAAACAGAGTCACGTTTCCTGCTCCTCTTTTTAATGCTGAGAACATTTTGGTGTTTTGATCAGAAGGAAAATAAAAAGCAAAAAGTCACCTTTAACAATTCTTTTATATTTTTTGCAGTGAGCATCTCTGTGATGGCTGGATTGAAAACAAATTTGAGCATCATTTTGTTCACTAAATCTGACATAACTCATATAAATTTAGTCTGTTTTATTCTCAGAAATGAAAGCTGAACATGAAGTCACGCTGCAGGTCATCTGCTCTGCAAAAATGATTACTAATAAGATTTGAGTGCAGCTGTGCATTCAGTGGAAAATTCAACTTTTCAAAGTGCTCTGGCTCCAAATGGTGCAAACCTTAAGAATGTAAAGATACTTGCATAACAGACATGGTTCTCTTAGCAACTCACTGTAAAAACACAGCTTTTGTCATCTTGATGATAAAACCTTATAGATAACTATAACAAATTTAAAAAAGGAGGTGGGGGGGTGGACATTAAGGGTGTTGACATGATAATGAGCTCTTCTCAAACAAAAGATGAGTGATTGAACGCATTATGAAAACATCCACACTTCTTGCAGCTGAGACTTTTGTTTCCAAACTTTGCATTATGAATGTGATGTGTGCTGCTGCAGTGATCAGCCTGCAGGGCAAAACCGATTTCCTTTTGATGGTTGTGTACTTTTCACTTCCACATGGGTTTGCCATCATGCATTGGTTTACATTTACTGCTTTCCCTTTTTTAAAATCGGTAGATGTTATCTACTTGTATTTAAGAAATTCTTGTTTTTTTAAAAGATACTTTTTTCTAAAAAATAAATAAATAGATGAATGTGAACTAGTTCATTTCATAGCAGTTAAATCAGAACTTTCAAAGCTGACCAATGTAAAACGTTCGTTTTGATCTATTAAGGATTTTGAAATGTGAGGTACACAATTTCTTACATCAATTTAAAATCACATGCAGCATTATTAAACGTGCAAGATATTTAAATTCTTCTTAAATGAAGAGAATCTATGCATGAAGCTAAAAACATTAAAAGTATTTGTTTTGCATTGAAACAAAAGTCTGTTCTGTTGTTTTTAATTTGTTATGAGGGTTCCAATTTTTACACAGCTCGTGTAAACTTGTAAACTCATGCTGATTCAGTATCATCACTCAAACAAACCTAACAGTTTGACATTGTGTAAATGGAAAAAATCTGTGCGCAGCAGATGTTTAGTATTCACAGAAAATGAACACTGGGTTTGTTTTAACTGTGCTGCTTTCAGGGAGCACCCGTACTAATCATCTTTCTCCTCTTTCATCTCTGACCTTCAGTGTTTTATTCCAAAAATCTATAACCAGTATTTTATTTAGCAGGGCAATAACCCCTTTTAGGTTTCCTGTGGTAATTTTTGTTACAGTTATTTGGTTGCAGCTTTTGCACGCCAGCAGCCCTGCAGTGAGTCTATCTGTGATTTTTTATGCCTGAACACGGCTTGCAGCTTGGCTGAGTTTGTTTAAAAGCTCAGCAAACTGAGTTGGAGGTCATGACAAAAAGTTTGCAGTGAGTGAAGAGAGAGGAGGGTGTCGTATTCCCATTAAAAGTGGGTGTCTGTTACAATGAGCTTTCTGAAAGAAGCCCTTATCTTTCATCTGTCTCATCACCTCGTTCATGGAGATTCTTTGTTTCCAGAATGCAGCATTAATAACCAGAATATTAATAACACAGGAGGAAAACTCAGTGTGCGCTTGTTTATCTAACGACTAAGTTACCCGTGTGAGCCTGGCAGATGTTGTTTTGTCTTACCTCAGAGTTGGTATCTTCTCACTCTCACTGTAATGAGCAATTAAGTGTTACCTGCTGGATGGTATAATATTGTGTCAGGATTAAAAAATGTTATTCTGGATGGATTGAAACATCCAATTAACTTGTCATATTATTAGATTTACTGTCATTCATGAAGATTTTTTTACAGGGTGTTGCATATTTTTAAACTAATGATTGAATTCTGATTTATTCATATCAGTTAATATTAAGAAATAAAGTAAAAGCATCTTCTTACTTTCACAGAAGCAGTAATCAGACACCAAATGAGGCTTCACATCATAGCAGAGATTTAATATTACAGTATCAGTATATGCAATACCAATATTGCAAAGGACTGCAATAAATATGAGACTATTATATTTCCAAGTGTCCTGCATGCACACTTTGCATGCTAATAGGCTATTTGGACATTTGAATGCGTCACAACTTATTGCTGTATTTAATTTTGCCTGTTGCTTGTTTTCCTTGTATTGTCCCAGTCAGCAGTTGATGTGATTTCAATGTGGACTCTAATCACAACTTCCATTTAGTCCTGAATGCTCTAGTTGTAGACATTTCTTTAAACCTTATGAGTAAGTTTTTGTACAACACAACTCATAATAATGTTAAGTCTGTAAATCAAAGTAAAATCCCAGATGGGAACGTTAACATTTACTGAAGTTTAATTTTTTAAGTGAAGTGCAGCAAGACAGACTGTTAGTTTGTCATTAAAGATTTGTTTTTCACTGAAAGATGAAGATATGAAACAAGTTGTTGTTTATTTTGCTGTGTCAGAGAAACATTTAACTATACAGGCTGTGCACTTGATGTTTGCATTATTGAGACACCTTGATTGCCTTTTTCTGTACCGTCAATGAATCTGAATAGGTTAAGGCAAGTTAAAATAGACAAATGAAACAAAACATTTAAACAAGAGGTAGCATATAACAAATATGATGACTCAGTGAGGACATAAACTTTCATTTTGACAGAAATCTCACACTTTCATCCCTTTAGAATCCCATTAAAACCATTAGAATAAAAGAAAATGAGTGTGAGGAAGATGAGGTGAGAACTTTTTCAGATCAGATTTGTGTCGTCTGTAAGACGCAACAACCTTTTTGCTACTGACTTTGGAGTTAATGATTTTGCAAACATGTTAAATGTATTGAAAACTATTTACTATATTTAAGATTATGGAAAAGCACAGTAAGCCCCATGTTTTCATCCAGTCCCAAAGTTTGTGTAAAGAACAAAATAATCCATCATAGTATAATTTAAACTGATGCCACTTACTTAGAACCATTTCAGATGCAATAGTCATAGTCATGCAATTGGAAAATTTCAGGTACAAGTGCTTCAAAATTTCCATCATTATTAAAGTCAAGCATTACTCACTGGATGTGACACCTCATTAGAAGGAAAATCCCCAGTATGATGTGATGGAAGAGTTTCTGTAATACCGACAGTTTTATTACATTTGAATTTTTTGTCCTGGGGCACATTTTCCCTTTTTGTTACAAAGATTGTTCAATAAATTTTACTCTTCCATTAATTGTAAAATTATTTAGTTTTGACCTTGCAGAAGAGATTTTATGCTGGCAGCTGACGGCCCTTTCCCCTATTTCCACCTGAGCTTCTCCAAAATTTCCAAGCAGGTGAACGATGCTCAGTTTACAAATGTCCGATTGTAGCATGCCTCATGTTGCAACACATCTCCACCTGAATTGATTCTCTTTTCACCACCTCTGATCTTCCATCTGTCAGCTCAAGGACTCCTACAGAACTTTGTGTTTGACCTTATTTGCGATGAAAGATCCAGACACTGAAATCACCTCCGTCTGCAGTCAATAGCTTCGCACGAAGAGCATGTCGATACTCGCCGCTGCAAGTTAAAGAAGAAAGTGAAGAGCTGAAGCTCAAGAAGAAATCTTTGAATCCCCTTTTTTATCAGTAACTTTAAAATCTGTGTGCACAAAGCATTTATCTTGCAGCTGGTATTTGACAGGTAATCATTTTTATCAACTACAGAAAGGCTGAGATATTTTTTTTATTTATTGAATGTATGTAAGGGAGGATTAAGCAAAGGTTTAATTCCTTCCATAAATAAGAAAAAGCTGCTGGGAAAAAAAGAAAAAAAAAATGAAGCCTTGTTTGTTGAAACCTGTTTGTGACAATGTATTTTATTTGGGAAGATACTGGCTGATCATAACATCACCACCCAAAAAAATCCCTTTAATGTTTCCTATTTTTTATTGTTGTCTTGTTACTAATTCTTTGTTATGATAAAATATGAATCACACTAAGAGGGTTTACAGCTTGACATTGCAAGCTTGCAAACTGACCTGCCAAAATCACAAGCTGGTAAAAAAAATACCCTCGCAGGTTTAATTTAAATGAAAAAAGTAATTTTATGTATTGATTCATGAAAAAGCGGCACCTCAAACAGTGAGCACAGCATAATAAAGCTCTGTGTGACATCTGAGGCGCAGCAGGATGCGTCCCAGCAGCTTACCTCAGCTCACCTCTTTGTAGAACATCATGTAAATGTCACTCAGAAAACAGAGTGAAGGAAGTGTTTGGAACTATGAGCAATTTCTCTTGTTGGTTTCTGCTGTCAACCCGATCTATTGGCATCTCATCCTGCTGTTTGGGATGACAAATGAAACCAAACTGCTGCATTCAGCAGGTATATCTAATAAACCTTTTTGCTGATTTAATGTGTAAACATCAAGATTTCATTTCAACAAGAAACTTTGTAAATATTTTATGTCTTGCTTTAAAGTTGTAAAATGCTGCTGGAAATAAGTTCCATCCACTAAATTACCTACAATCCCATTTTCTCAGGCCTACCTGGAAGCTAAGCAGTCATCCTTACAGGTTATATCTGTTTTGTTTGCTTTTACCCAGGTGGAAATTGGATGGAGACCTGTGATGTTTCAGATTTATTTTGGTGTTTGCAGATATTTTCTAAAAATGAAATAAGGGACAGAGGAGATGAATCTTTAGTGTGGTGTTAGCTGTGTGCTCTGTAGCGTGAGACATATTATAAACAACATAGCCTGCTCTGTAATGTTGACATTTTATTTTATCATTTAAATAATATGCTCATGTTGATAAAAGTGTAAGATAATCGCTTAGATTAGATTAAAATATTTGATGAAACGATGTGGGTAAAAACCTGAATATTAACTGATTGATCATTTCTTTAAACATCAAATCAGAAATATTAGCATGGCCCACATACTGTATGATGGTTGTGTCGTTAGCTTTGTAGAACACAGAACTGTGATTTTTCAAAACTTGAGTTGAGTTTTCAGATCTTAAAATGTTTCCTGAAAGATTTAGCTGAAAATGAAAGCATTATTTTTAAAGATAAAATGTGTTCTTTATTCAGATCTGTATCAGAAAGGTCTGAAAATCCTCCTAATGACCCAAGAAAACTCCTGAGAAATGTGTCAAATAAATCAGAGAGAAATAACACGATTACTGCAGAGACTCAATGTGGAAAATTGACTGTATTTAACCAACATAAAGAAACCTTCCCAACTTAACAATAATTTGCTCATTCTTCAGTACGTGTTGCATCTCTGGACCACAGAAGACTGGGACCTGTTCTAAAAGTCACTTAGACAAGCACAACATGTCTGCATTCAGTCCAAAGGTCTTGCTTTAAAGGTCAAGTGCAGAGGTTAGTGGTTTTCATTTATCTTTTTATTTCAGTCTCCATTTAGTGTTTTCTTGGGATTTGAGTATTTTGATGAAAAAGATAGTGAGTTAACCAGAAAGCTAGCATTAAGCTCACTGGGTTTAAAGCTAAAATCTTAGTGTAGGGTTAAAAAACTCCAGACTATTCAGCACAACAATTGCAAACTACTAAGTTATTAAGTCAGGTTTATTCATTTCTTTATTTGTCTTGCTTGGATTTACATAATAATATAGACATAAATAAGGCTGCACAGTGACCAGGATGTCTATGGGAGAAGACTGCAACAGTATGCAACACAAATTTAGATGAGATTTTCTATTTCAAACATATTTGTAAGATGTTCAGTTTCTTGCAGCCACCAGATTCTGATGAAACAGGCAAAGAAAAACTCATGTTTTCTCTGGAATTGTCTTTTCAAGTATTAGAAACCTGCAACAGGGCCAAATGGAATATTCATCCAGACTGCAGTTCAATAAAATATATAATGTATGCAATGAGTCTAAATAAAATGAGAAAAAGTTTTTTGGAGGGATAAAAATTGTTCTTCGTCAACTTAAAATGAACTCTATAATGTTCTTTTTTTTTTTTTTTTTGCCTGATTTAATGTTTAATTATTGACTGGCAACTTTAATGGCCTACATTAGAATGTGCATTACACATCTGTCTTTATTCTTTTCTCCAACATGTGTCTGGGAACTGATGCATGCTGGGAAGACTGCAAGCAGAGCTGAAACCACAGGGGGCCACAGGACATCAAGTGCCTAAATTACAAAAGGATTGTCCTGCAGCAGGTTCCCGCACAGAGCTTCTTTTGGCAAGATGCACTTGTGTTGTCTTTGTTTTTCAAAGGAACTTCATTCCCAGCCAGTTTGCACTGATGCATAAAATATTAAGGAATTCCAACTGTAACATTTTCTGCATGCTAAGGAGAGCAGGTCACATTGTAGATCGTTCATATTTGAAAAAGTATCATAACCAAGTAAAGACTCAGCATTTTTCTTGATAGATGATACTTCACTCAAGAAAATGAGCCAATAGAGAAAATATGTTGGTGCTCAGTTTAACCTGAAAGAGAATGTCAATTATTTGAAACTAAACCAGCAACCAAATGCTGATCTCACATTTATTTATTGGGTATAACCCAATAATGGGCCATTTTCTGCCAGAAAATGCATTTCGGTGACACATTTCCCTATAATGGAGAATTTTCTAACGCAGTGTTGCTGTTCTCTGAATACTTCCTCCACCACCTCTCAGCACAGCCTCGTCACTTCAGCTGGTGTAAAGTGGTTTTCTAAAATTAGTCTGTTGTACTGTCTCCCTCTGGGGACTCATCCTGCTCTAGCTTGCAGCATCTGAAGTATCACAGCATGTAATTTTTTGTCATGTTTGTAATTTTCTTCAAGCTGACAAAAATGTAGATTTGCATTAATGTTTTTGCATCATTTGTTGTGTCTGTGGAAGATCTGAAAACAGTGACTGCAGGTTTTTTGTTTCCCAACTGTGGCCCTTAAGGATGAGGATTGGGCATCACTACCATCAACATACATAACAACTAGAATGTCCTGGACTAAGGAGCCAAACCAAAGATTGAGAGGACAGTGGAGAACAGGAGCACAGGTGGGAAGCAGGTAGGTGAATGGTGTAGAGAGCAAAGCTGGTTAAAAAGAGAAATCCACAGATTACAGGAGCTTCTGATGTCAGTGTTCTAGTTTCTACCCACACGTATTTTGTTTCATCCAGGAGACTCAGAAACCACAAGAAGATCATCACATGATTTCTTCACAAAGGTAGGTTGTCACTTTTACAGTCACAGAATTCTAAGGAAGCACCAAAGGGTCACACCAAGATTCTTTAGTAGAAAATTTAACAAACACTAAAACAATCTTTAACATTTAACTCAAGAGGATTTGTGGCTAATGAATCACCAGTTACCCAAAAACAGGAGAAGGCCAGTATAAACACTAAATAATTTAATGAGGTTAAACAGTCTTCAGGTGTGGCTGCAGTAGTGAACCAGAAAACCCCACCTGGAGGCGGGACAAACAGAGCAGAGCAGCACCCTCCAGACTCACCTGCAGAGGAGCAAAACACATGAAAAAGGGACCTCGTACAACCAATAACATATATTGTTGTCTCTGTGATACAAATTTGTCAAATGGCATTAATCCCAACACTTTGATCTCTTTCTGAATCATTTTTAAGTTAATTGTTTTGGATGGATTCTCATTTTTTCATTTTTACAAGATTTTCATCTTGTCTTTTTAACTATTCAACCAGAAAAATAACATTTGACTTCTTTGTCTAAATGTCTACTGCTTCTAACATGCATATGTTCAAAGTTAAACCCATCATGACCTGATAAAAGTATATATGGTTTAAAAGTACAAAACATTTGTCTGCTTGTGTGTTTATGTAAGCTAAATATTAAAATGGAAAATACATTCCTTTCTACGTTATTACATGTGGAGACATGCTGAGGTGACCTGCAGTGGCAAAAGAACAACGTTGCTTGTCAGCGGGAGTTAAGTGGCACAGTTATTGTTTTAATCCCTTCCGAGAGCTTTTGGAAAGCAGAAATGTTTCAAACGAGCGCTGACTGATCGGGGATGACTGTTTAAACAAAGAGCGGCTTGCAGCTGAAGCAGTCTTGAAGAAGTACATCCAACACAGGCGGAGGAAGAACCTCCCCACGAGCATCTCGGCTTTTCTGTTCATGATCCCTGCAGCGCTGAACTCACAGATCAAGCTGCGCTGAATGTTTTTTATCCTCTGAAGCTCTCCCCCAACTCTTTATGAAGTAGGAATAAATTGAACTGAAGGCTAAAGCCCTTTCTAAGCTGTGCCTGGTAATGGTGCAGTGGGGGGTGGGGAATATTACTTTTTCCATATACTATAAATCCAGAATGAATTACTTGACTTGTTATAGAAAGGTCAAATCCTACAGAAACTGATATGCAAGGACAGCAGAGTATAAAGGTTTTTGGTGGATGTCGGAGAGGAAATGCTTACAACTACAAACCTGCAAATGATCCTGTGGAATCATCTTACATAGACTGAGAAACACAATAAATACAAGAAAATGTATCTGTAAAAAAATTAACAGTTTTCTTCAAAGTATGGCAAGAAAACAACTTTTATATTTCTTTATCTATACATCTATTTTTTATTTGATTTAAGACAAAAAATATTCATAATCACTTCTATGTTTTATTTTAAAATGTTTCAGTTTTTACTAAAATATTGACTATAAAAATGCATCTTGGCTTAAAGCCTGATGCATTAAATAATAGTCAGGAACTTCTGTTCAAATTTGAAGTTTATTGGATCAGTTAAATTGTTCCTTATTATATTTAATCATGGTATAATGTTAAGACTTGACAAACCACTGGGGGGGTGAGGGCATCTCCTGGTCCTGGCTCCAGTGGGATCAGCTGTTCTAACCGAGCCAGTGTCTTAGAAGACCACAGACCACAACAGCTGCTTTATTTGTGGTAATTCTTCTAGACCACTAAATAGGGGCTTCTACTGTTTGCAAGCAGTACGATTCCCCCACCCAGACTTCCTCCCGCACTTTATGCACTTAAGTCATGGACATTACTGCCCGCAACCACAGCACTTACACGTTTATTCACACATGTGCAAACACACTGACAGCTCATGATGGATGAATTGGTGGAATCTGGTTGGTGGCTAAAGGATTGCTCTGGTGGGTTTGGAGGGTGTCACTGGTTATCCTGTAGGGACATGGTCTTTCTAGGTGTGGTGTAGGTGGTGTGGGTGCCTCGTTGTGTTGCAGCTTGCTCCTGACTGGTGGCTTGGGATGTTGAAAGTCTTGTTCTCTCTATGAACTTATGGTGCATTCACACCGGCCCAACCGTCAACGTCAGAAACGTCAAGTTTACATGTAAAGTCTATGGTGGAGGGCGTCAGACAGACGTCCACGGCTCTGCGTCGCTTTGTGAGCGTTATGAGCGTCAACCAATCAGAGCGTCTCATCGTAGTGACGTACCTGAATGAAGCAGGAAGTCTTCAAACAGGGCGCGGGACAGACGGAAGTAGCGCTGGAAGCAAACCTCATCCATATGTTGCTCCTGGATCAAATGGTTTAACTCCTCAAACTCAGAACACATCTGAAGAATGGGGTGTATCCACAAACGGAGTAAATAAAGCCACTCTCTCTATATGATCCGCCATAGCTCAGAACATCCGATAACAAAGGAAGCCCCGCCTTCGCGCTCTTTTTAACGGTCAAGCGTTACGAGCTTTAACGCCCATGCGCTCTGACTGGCAGGCGTTATGAGCTTCAACTTTCAAACGTCAAACTTGGAGCGTTATGAGCGTTGCTTGACATTGACAAAGTGGCCGGTGTGAACGCACCATTAGGGTCTCTAGTTTCCTGTCTTTCTTGGGTGTCCTCTATGGAGGAACTGCACTGTGTTCTCTAGTGTCTGGTGACCCTTTGCTAAATGTTGAGGTGGATCCATGGTGTCTCGGGGTCATTGGACCCTAGGCCAGACCTGCATTGGGGATGGTGACTTCATATAATAGTGTGAGGCTTCTTAGCTTAGTTCCCTCTGGAGAGTCACTGTGATCAGAAGTTTGGTAACTTCATCTTTTTATTTTGTTATTTTTCAGGGTGAAATATTTAACTAATTCTGCAGCATCTGAACTTGGTTTTGCAGCTTAATCACTAAGGGACAGACAGGAAGAAAAAGATTTACCCCACCATCTTTCTCCTTCCATCGTCTCTATCCACATCCCCTCACCTTCTGATCTGACTTTAATTTCACACCCTCATGAGCTGATTTTTTTCATATATCTAAGGATGAGATGAAGTGTGCTTTTTAATCAGACTCCTAAGACTGCTCCTGGATTGAATCCAAGTCTGGACTCGCCCTTCATGTCCTTTTCTATAAATTTTCTCTGAAATGTGACATCGCAGCTTGACCTCTCAGACATCACCTCTTAACTTTGAGATTGTGTCCCAATTTAGAGACAAAGAGGTTGGAAACTAACCCTACTTTATAACCTTTAAAACCGTATCCAATTATTCTACAATGTGTTGTTCATTTGTAACATCTTAAATGATCATTCTCATTTTTTGTGCTTTAATGATTGACAGCTGAATTATTTCATCACCTATTCTCACGTTTCTTCTTGTAATTGTCAGCTGATTAACACAAGTAAGACTATGTTACTGTGATAAATATGACACAAATGCAGTAGTGCAGTGGCAAAACAACTCACTTAAACCTGTGAAACATAAGAAAAAAGTCTCATTTACAGCAACTATTTTAAAGGTAAAAATTTTTTTTTTTCTTAAAAATTGACATTTTTCTGCAATTGAAACTGCATCCGGAGGTAAATGTTGAAAACACAGACCACACGTGTAACAGAAAGAAATCACAGGAAAAAGTTGCAATGTAAAAATAAAAAAAAACACTTGTTCTGCCCTTTAGTCCAGAAAAGTAGCTGTGAAAGTGGCGTATGAAAGGCTGAAGAGCTTGTGTATATGTTTTTATTTGTGTTCAAGGTTTTGACTTTCAGAGGAATCAACGTGGTGCAGAGCTGTTTAAGTTTGACCTGCCACTGTGCTGAGATCTCACTGCTGTGATATCTCTGTGCTGCACTTCATGAGCTCACCTGTCTGTCAAACAGTGAGAGATCTCTGCAGAAAACTGCTATGTTTACTGGTTAAAAGGTGTTTTGTGAAACCCCTTATGATTATGCAAATGGAGCAACTATTAATGCTTCAAGAAGTCAGGGCAGGTATGAAGCTACAGTTGTCTCTTTATAATTTCTGTTTTTTGTGTCAAAAGCTAGCGAGTATCATGAAGCAACAGTAAGCAGGTAACATTAGGATCCAACACTGAACAGGTGAGTAAATATGCAGGGGGAAGTGCGTTACTGAGTGTGAACAGGTGAGCTGATGAGCATATGAAGAACAGGTGTGAGTGATAATCTGAGACAACTGAACTAATAATGGCAGAGGAACTAGAAAACATGGCTGAAGGCAAATCATAACCCAAACTAATAATATAAAGAGTAAATACAAAAATAAACAAAAAACTTACCTCATCTCAACACAGAACCCTGAGATTTATGGAAATTAGTAAAAAGTGGATTAAATATTGATTGACTGAGAAAACCATTATTTGGTTTTTATTTCAGGTTCTAAGTCCTGAGCATAAATATAATAATAAAGAGAAAAATAATCTTTCCCCATGAAGAAGCTTCAAGTTGCTGATGGTGATCTGTTTCAGCTATTTGAAAGAATGAAGAGACGGAACTGGACAGAGACACACGTACAGCTTTACCTGCCATGATGGAATATGTGTGTAAATGATTTGGGGTCTTATTAGTAAAACTGTAGTTGTAAAATATTAAAAGCAATGAAGACTCATTCTAACAAGGAGACATTGAGCTGACATTAGAAAGAAATGTTCTCCTGAAAGTTTGATGTTGTGGGAGCTTCTCAGTGAAAAGTTGGCAATAAATAGACTGACTGTAGTCAGCAAATTAAAATTTGACAATAGGTCACATCAGGCTCCATAAACTCTGATCTGTAAGTTGTCCAAATCTCCAAACTAAAAATGTCATGAAGTAAAAAATAATGTCTACTCAAATTAATTTTTAACTTCTTTAAAGCATTTTAGTCTTATGAATGACACTATTTATGCTAATGATTAATATAGTCTCAGTTATTTCAGATGAATCATTTGTTTAACCTTAAAACAAAGACAAATCCAGGTTATGTATTTAAAGTGGTCTTTTACAGACTTTTGTGGAGGCAGTATTAGCTGTGTTTTATTTTTAGAAAGAGGAGCTTTGCACTTTTGCACACTGCTGTGGTTTTGTAGCTGCCCAGCTCACGTCTTGTTCTCCCACAACAGCAAACAGCAGCCAGCCTTCCTCTCAAGCTTCTGCATTTCAATGATCTCTGCAAACTACAGAAGCATCAAAACCTCCATGCTTGTCTTGTTTTCTTACTCTTTTCTCATATCCCTCATATCACCTATCTCTCGCTCTCTTTTCTCCTCATCCTCAGTGTTTCACCCATCCTGCCTCATAGTCAGAGACATATAATCAATATGTGCGGCTTTGCACTCCAAGTCTTATTGACTTTGTTTTTCAGGAAGACTCCATAAAGAGTCATTGGGGAGATTCTGTCACTGCCTGTTTCATCCCCTGGCATTAAAACCTCCGATGTTCCCACCTAAGACAAAAAGTTGAGAGGGAACTCTATCTCCCGTATGATTACCAGAATACCAAATATGAACCAACAAAGTGGGCAAGGCCACTTTCCACCTGCAAGAGAGACAAGGTTGAACAACATGTGAGGAGAATAAGGACAAAGCAGTGGGTCCTTCAAAGATTCAGGGAACACTGATGTGGCTTTAGATGTGAGGCTGCAGGATGTGTAGGTGATTTCCAGAGATAAGCTGTGGGGCTGCTCCTGAATTAAAGGAGCACAGAGCCAAAGGAAAAACGATATAATCTGTGCAGGCTGGAGAGCTTGTTTACCAGCAGGATGGGTACTGAGAAGATCCACCAGTTTTGAGTAGTATGAACATGTTTCTGGAGTTATTTGAAAAAAATGTAGATTTATTGTAAAGGTAGATGATAAAAAAACGGAGTGTGCTAAAGTCCATATGTGTTCCTGTAATTAATGAAGGGTCATATCAATGAACAAATTAAAAATATTATATTGTTATATTAGTAAATGTAACATGGTTAATACAGAACACAACTGAAGATGTTACTTTACATGGTTTCCAGAATAAACATTAAGTTAGCATTGTGTCAGTGTCCTAAATCAGGAAACAAAACAATGTTTAACACGAGGACTAAGCAAACAGAAAAAACAGACAAAATGAAACAAAATCAAAAGAATACAAACTAACAAACTGAAGACTTAGACATAATGACAGTTAGAACAAGGAAAAGTGAATACCAAAAATTATATTGACAGGTTTGTGCATTTATACAGATCCAGATCCAGAAGCACTTTTTCAATAGAATAAAGGCTGATAAGAAAAACCAGGCAGCAGCACACAGCAAGCAGGAAGCATAATCAAAAGAAACTCTCACCACAGTGGCTAAAAGATTGTAACTAAAAACATACTAAAGACAATAAAATGAGCCTAACCTTCTGTATGTACTACAAAAATAAATACTGTGCTCACCCTTTTTACACGAGGGCTGTTGTTCTTCCATTTCAGGCTCAGGTTCTCTACCTGGAGCCAGAGGTTTCTATGCAGGATCATAGCTGTTTCTAGAACTGAGCTCTTTGGGACAGAGATCGCTGAGATTGTTCCTGGGATCTGTTGGAGCTCCTCTCCCAGTTCGGGGGTCTCAGCACTGAGTGCTCTGATGACCACCAATAGCACTGAGGCCTTGATTTTCCACAACTCCTTGTAAGAAATGAACTATTGGAACTAGACAATCATGGACCAGGGCAGGGAAATGAAGTGTCTGAAGACTACTTTGCAAGCAAGCCCTATTAGATGGGCTGTATTGAATATACGTGAGAACTGTAGAAACCTTTAAATCCAACATTCCCAGCGTCTGCGTATGGGTTCCAAGACCCGTTTAGAAGTCTGTTGAAGTGAATACAAGGGAATCTGACCAGAAACTGAAGATCACAACCAGATTACATGTGACCTTCCTATAACTGTACATAATGAAGTACCTTGTGAAGGTCTACTGTTTTAGTGAATGCGATTGCAGCTCTGCAAACTGTCCCTACTGGCAACGTCACAGACTCTAATAAGCTGCTATGCAGCAGTGCAACTGTGATCTTTGAAAGGCTTTGCTATAAGATGAAGGTCACAACCCAGAAGGAGCCTTGTCCCCCATGGTGGAAGATGCCTGAAGCTGAGATCAGGACAACATGGAGAAAATTAGCCGGCTGTCAGAGCAACAGAAAGGTGCGATGAGAAAAGGAAAGCTTTGTCATCTTATTTTAAATCAGACTAATTTTTGTTTTAATCTTGTGGCTCATTCTTGCAGGTTAAACACTGGATACATTTAAATAACAACCTGGAATAATCTGTCTGGTTGATAGGATTATATTACCTTCATTGTGTAACAGACTCAGAGAATACTTCTTGCCTTTACACCATGGCACGCAGGATATTATCAAGCATCTTTTTTTTGCTGGACTTGTGCAGCGATGGTGCACACAGATGTGGTCACAAACTACACTGACAAATCATTCCCTGCAGCATAAACATCCCCCTGTGGGAGTATGTGGGATAATCCCATTAAAGGGAAGGCCACAGCTTGTAGCTGTCACAATGACGGAGAAAGAACCAGGTGACAAAGCTTTGAGGGTAAGAGAGGATCATGTTAAGTTGCCTCTGCGTAAGATGTGAGGGGGATATGTAAAGCAGAAGGCTTTAAAAGACGCTCACCTGAAATGCAGAACATGCGTCGTTAGCAGGAGGTTTGCTGCAGAGGAGTGAGGGTGGTGTTGCTGTATGATGTGGAGTGCTAATGAAGGCCCTCACTGTCAGTCAAACAGCTGGTGAAGCTTTTCATGGTGATCTGCACCTCAGGAGATCCGTTTTGACTACATCTATTAATCATCAATCAAACTTTTATGTTTCTGCACTGCAATCTCTTAATTTCACCCTGAGAGCTCATGCATGATATTTATGCAGACGGAATGGATCTCTCTAGTGTCAGCTCGGGTTGTAGTATAGATCACTGCCATACATTAAGTGTTATTAGATCAGTGTCTGAGGACTTTAATGCAAATTAAATCTTTACAATCTAAAAGATGAGCAGCTGGTGGAGTTTTTAGCAGGTGTTTTAATATGACCTTTTGCAGCTTGTCTTCCTCAGTAAAATCAACACTCACCTTGCAGACCTTCATAAATCTGAGGACTGATGAAAATTTGCTTATTGCATCAGAAAAGACATTACTCTATATTGCCTGAAGCCGGTGAGACTCACCAGTCAGAAGATGAGCTTCCATAAGCCCTGATGGTATTACATTTTACCACATCTTGGAAACAACAACAGACTAGAGGAACTACTCAAAATCCATTCATTCCAGATGATATATATAGATCCTAAAAATATACTGCATATTGTAATTTTTTATAACTACTATAAATAGGAAGAATGATACTGGAGGAGATATGAGAAATACTTACTTGTTTGAGCTTGCAGGTCCCAAAGATGCAGACTGAGGCTGTAATCTATACAAAAATATATTTTTATCAAAGCCGTCTTTCATTATTAGCAAACTGTTTGAAAATAAGACAATATCAAAACTTCAGATTTATCACTTTGTTTGCCTAAAATCGATCTTTTTAATTCAACTGTTTTCCATTGCAGGAATAAATCATTAATCTTGGATTTACAATCCAGACAAAACACATAAAGAAAGAAAACACTTTCCTACTATCCCACAAAAAGGAAGTATTCAAGTATTTCACGTTTTTGGGAGTCTAATCTTAAATTATTTATCTACACCAGTGATTCTCAGTGTTAGGATCATTGCACTACTTAGTAACAATCCCTCAAGTCTGAGATTTTAAGTTAATTTCCAGAACTGAAATAAAATTTGTAATTTTTCTTGTAAATTTTCCTCAGATTTGTTATAAAAATGAAAAGATGATTCTAATTGGTTTGAAAACATGAAGTTTGAATGAAAGTTTCATCTCAGTCCACATTCAAATGACCAGAGGGCTGAAGAAATATCCTCTTAGTGGCATTTAGTAAGACTAGACAATGTGCAAAAACATCACAATATAGTGCAAAAAGTGCATTTACAAGACAAAGTATACAAGAAATAGGCTGAGTACAGAAATAAAAAAATAAAAAAAACTGGGATAGAAAAGCAGGAGACTAGAGTGAGAGACTCTAAACTATTTAAAGAATATCTAGAAAAGATTTGGAGCATATATTTTTAAAGTGCTAGTGCAGCTGAAGTGGTCAAAAATTGACAGGAAATAAACTGTTAAAATGTCGAGTGTTTGTTGTTTTGATGCTTTGGAATCACATGACAGCAGGGGGAGAATGAGCAATGAACGGGTTCTGTAACAATGCCTGGCAGATGCAGCAGGGGACTTCAATTAACTTCCCAGCTGTTTTCATTATCTGCCATGTGACCATGTGATCAGCACTGCTGCAATTGAATGTTGGAGCAGCAGAGGATGCTCCTGGTAGAAGGTAGAGATGACTTCGGGTCACTGCTGGGTTTTCTTGGGGATGTTGGTGGTATTGAGTCTCCAGCTGAGGGTTTTCATCATTATTACTCCTCACTGTGTTGACTTTCTCCATGACATGGAACACAGTATTACTTGCACTGTTGTTATAAAAGCATCCATAGTATTTGAGGTCATAAGTCAGATTTTGTGATCAGTTCTGAAAAGTTTGAGAACCACCGACCTACATTGAGATATGTGACATATTTGCATAAATCCCATCCAATAAATTCAGAATAACCAAATTATTTCTGAGATGCTGATTAAATCAGTTTGAACTCCTGATCTTTGACAGACAACATACAGTAGTAGACTTTTTTCTCCACAGAACAACTTCATTCATCAAAGTTTGTTTCCTATTCTGGACAAAAAATTCCTGAATGAAATAAGACTAATACTCTTCTGACAAACAGATTCACAAGATAAAAACACAGATTTATAAAAGTGTTTTTTCACAAGTAGAGGTTGACCACATCCTGCAGAGTCAGCGATGTGACACTGACATCCTTCCATTCAGATCAGATCTGCCCTCCAACAGGCCCGTCAACCATCCCTGCGGCTCCATTATTTCTCCTTTCTGATATAATAGATCAAGAACCTCCTGTTGAGAGAACATATGGTGAGAGCTGAGTGTAACCCAAGGTCCTTCTACCCACTGCTACTTCTCTTCTCCTTGTTTGTAATTATGCCCTAAGGGGAACAACCCAAAGAGGCTTTCAAGCTTTCAGCTTTTGGCTTCTGCTTCAGCTCCCAACTAAAGCGAGAGATGGTGTGGCGCAGATTGTGGGGGGTCAGTAAGGCACACGATGTGGTTTCAGTAACACTCAGCGAAGAAAGAAGAAAATCACATGTGAACAACTCTCCCAGCATATATTGCTATCCTTTAATGAATTTTGGCCACCCATGATCTAATAAGGAAGGAGGTCGTCCACTGATCGGGAGTTCGGTGGTTCTATCCCATGTCCTCGCAAGCCACGTGTCAAAGTCTCAAGATATTGAACACTAAAATTGCCCCCTGGGTGCAATACAAATGGATATGCACTGCTCCTCAGGGATGGTTTGATACAGAGAAAAATATTCCCCAAAGGGATCAATAAATCATCAATTATTTTATTATCAATCCTGGAACTAGAAGCCCACGTGTGTGGCAGAGATAGTGATTCTCTTTCCTTTTCTCATGAAAATATTAAAGAAGCAATAAAGGAGCTCCAGCTGGATTTTTAAAGCAATAGACTTTCAATTAATGTAAAAGTTAAACACTCAATATTCCAATTTAAAGCTGTGATTTTCATCATGATTTGTTGGTAATAAAACTTTTTTTTCTTTAATAAAGAAAAATCACCTCCGAAGCAGAGAACACATGCGTTGACCCTGAAGTAAAATCTCACCAGCTGTGATTCTGGTTAAACCAAGCGAACTGCTCATTGTGATTCTTCAGAAGCAACAAGAAAATGCAATAAGAGACCTCCAGGACATTAAGACCTTGTATGGAGTTCAGTTTGAGGAGGGTCTGAATTGGAAAAATGTAATTTGTCCAGGGTAAAACCTCTTGGTGTTTGGCATGAGAGAGCAGAGATGAGCTGAGGACATCACTTCACTCTGTTTTTAAACTGTCTTCATTTTTTTAGGCATTTCAACTGAAATCAGTCCAATTTCTTCCATCTACTCTGAGATATTTCATTCAACAATGAAAAACAGAAGAAAAGAGACTTGAATGTTTGTATCTCCACTTCTTTTTTAATTTCTCTGCCGTACTGAAGAAGCGCCATAGAAAATATTACAGAACAGATAGTAAAGAGTGTACTGTAAAGCATGTAGGAGTTACAGGAAACATAGACAGTTATGATAATAAGTTTTCAATAGGGGGACCATGGGGTGGGAGCCAGCTCAAGGAGGATGATGTTCCTCAGGGAGAGGAGAACCTATCAGATGGTCAAACCTCAGATTCACGAGTAGCAATGCAGTTTGTGTGAACAAAGTAAAAATACTTGAAATTAGCTTCTTCAATGAGGAACTCAGACACTGCTCTTTAGCATCATGAAGAGCTTAGCATCCAGTAATGATATTAACTGAGATGTTCCAGACATCCAGACCTATAGGACTTACTGGAGAGGTTATATCTGACAGTCTCACGTACCTCTATGTTCTTTTAGATAAGCTGGAGGAGGTAGGTGAGGAGGGTGAGGTCTGATGATCTCTGCCCCCTCATCCTCATTTCAGATAAGCAGCAGTAAATAAACGAATGATGAGAGAGGAATGCAGGCAGGTTCATTTATGAAAAAGAAGAAAACACAATTAGGAAAACAAATGGTGCTCACACAGATGAACAAAGAAGCTGTTTAACTGTTAAATTAAAAGTCCTTTATAATAAGTTTTTCCTTCATACAGAAACAGGGTAGTTAAAATAATTAGTAGTGACAGAGAGGAGCAGGTACAGCGAATTCAGATGAAAACAATCGTTTCAAATTTTTATTTATTTATCATCATGAAACCATGAACACAAAAACAATGAAAGAGAGCAGGAAGAAGATTCTTGTGAGACCCGCCCCTTTTAGGCATTATTTATAATGTATTAAACACACATACAAACACATGCAAACCACATCATTAATCCTAATTATTCACTAATTTAAAACTTTTTAAAACTAAAATAATTTCACAAATATTTTGTTTTATATATTTGCTTTCATGATTAAATGAACTCCTAGAAATATAACTTTATATTTCTGAAGATTTCACAACCTATAAATTGATTTGTTAAATATTATGACGTCTTGCTGTCTGCTTTAATTCTTTGGATTTATTTATAGTGTTCTTCCTGTCAAAACAGGTGGTTTCCATTTAAAGAGACAAGATGGTGTCAGCAGCTACACTGATTTCATCTCAGGGGATTCTTGTGGAGACAGAATCATGTACAAGAGCTTTACAAATAACAAGTGACAGGAAGTCCAACTCATCTTCCCCTGGATGGTTTAAACAACAGATCATGTGTTTGAATTTCACCAGGAGCTCTTTGGCCTCAGAATGTCGGTGGCCTAATTAATCCATCCTATAATAGACTGTATGCTGGTGGATTCTTTCTCTGATTGTGAGGTTTAGACTGCAGAAGTTAATTAGCTTAAAGAGTTCAGCTGACAATCACATCTTTCTTAATTCCCTAATTTAATTTTCAGTACTAATACAATCATCACACGGACTCAATTATTGATTGACTGCAGGTGTCCTGATATTCAACAGCAGGGTTGCTGCGGCTCATTTTTCTGCTGCAGACGAGCAAAAATACCAGCTGCTCCTTTTTCAGTCTGTCCACACTCTATTAAAAAAATAACAAGAAGACAGGACCCTTATTGTAGCTGTGGAGAGGCAGGCAGCACAGTGATGAGGACTAACTAGAGGTGACAGCTGGCTGATAGGCTGACATGATCCAGGTCACAGTGTTGCTCAGAAACATTCAATACTGTCCAGAAAATTACATAAAATAGAAATAAATCACTGACTTAGGATAACAAGACTTCTGGGTGGAACTGGGACATTTTGTCATGCTTTGGTTAATCAAGAAGGAATCGATAGTCTGGCTGTTACTTTGCTTTTTTTGCAGCAACACTTTGAAGGACTGCTCAGGACTTTGCAGACTAAATCCATATTTTACTATTTATTATTTTAATTCTTAAGTTAAAAACCAATTTTAAACACTGAATCCAAAGGAACAAGTTAGATTTTTTTCCTCTTATTGTTTTTGTTGTTCCTGCATCAGTCATGCCTTTTGAAAGACTTATTTATAACATTAACTGATAAAATAAAAATTCTGAGACTGAAAAAGTTCAGAAATCTGGATTTATTTATTTATTTGTTTGTTTGTTTGTTTTTGTTTAGCAGTGAAGACATTCTTAATCAAGTAGGTTGCAATGAAAAAAAATAAGAAACTGATGGTGAATTTTATGTTTGAAACATATCTGCATCACTTCAAAATACTCATCCCTGACAACATGCATTTATATGGCTAAAATATCAGCTTTAATCCTTATCTGTGCGTACGCACGAGGCATCCGAGCACAAAATTCAGAAGAGACAAGTAAAAGCAGAAGCAGCCTGTGCAAACATCTGGACTGATTAAATCAGAGCACGTGGCAGACAAGCAGCGTTTTTCTACTTTAACTGTGGCAGCACATTTCTTTTAAGGGTTCTTGTGGGAATCTTTTGTGTTTTTGTAAGTTGTTAAGAAATTACATGTTTGCTACAAACGGGCAATAAAAACAAGCCAGAAGCTTTTACAAGGAACTGTGTCTATAATTAAAGCTGCATACAAGCAGACATTTTGCAAAGTTTTTGTGTTTTCATATTGTGGCAAAGAAGGCAAAAATGCCACCAATAATAGACCTTTACAGATGAAAATGCTTGACATATAGCTAATTAAAAAAACATCTCTCATCCTTTAACACATCCCTCCATCAGCTGGTTTTGAGCTCATCTGCAGGAGAAATGGATTTACAAAGTTTCATAAAGACATTGCTGAGAGTGTAATAATTAACGTGACGGGGTTGAAA
The DNA here is from genome assembly GCA_006937955.1 of Pachypanchax playfairii. Classification (NCBI taxonomy): domain Eukaryota; kingdom Metazoa; phylum Chordata; class Actinopteri; order Cyprinodontiformes; family Aplocheilidae; genus Pachypanchax; species Pachypanchax playfairii. The sequence continues at coordinate 2,907,204 of SSNP01000066.1, forward strand.
AGCACTAGCTCTCTCCTCCTGTTCATTAGCAGTTTCTGGACTGCAGGCTCTTTGTGCCATTTGGAAGACGACAGAAAGCCCATCAATCACTTTCAGACAGCCGGCTTTAACCTGAACGGTGCCATTTTTCTTTATTCAGCTCATCTTAATTATCTAACTTGCTTCATTAGCCGAAAAAGCCTTTTAGCTCAGAAGACTTAGATTATTTAAAATGTGTTCAGTGACAGAACAGTCAATAATAATTCTTCACTGTTTATTTAACCAAAATCAGTTACTCATAGAATACAGAGAAAAAGGAGAAGATCTATTAGTCTGACCCATGTTATGATGTTAAAACCCAAATTCTGCCAACTGATCTGTGAGTCAGGCTTCATCTGTCGTATGCAGCCACTCAGAACGGTCTCAACCAGTTACCCTGAAGACCCTCAGGGGAGCTAATTAAAGAGCAATCAGGTGAAGTCTTATGATTTCTAATGGCCTCCCAGGAGTTTAAGGGTTATAAACTAATGAAAAGGGAAGAAAATTAAGATATGTATGTTATGTAGTTTAAAAGTAAAAAAGTAAAAAGGTTAAAAAGCAATTAAAGGAGCATTACTGTGGTTTAAGTTTAAATGTTGATGCAATTTGAAGCTAGCAATAGTTTTTTTAAGCAGCATCTTCGGTGTTGCCTGAATATTTATATCAGATAACCAAAATATAATCCGTTTCAAAGTAGAGGAGATATTTAACAAATATCATTATTTGATTAATTGATATAAAGGTTTGATTGTTAGTTGTCTTTGACCATTCTTTATTTTGAAAAACAACTCCAGTAAAGATTCATCCATCCTTCTTCCAGGTCTTCTAGGGTTCAGTGTGAAAGGAACTCGTCTAAGAGGGAAGTCCAGACAACTTCCCCTCTAGCAACAGTCTCAAGCTCCTCCCAGGGGATCCCAAGGTGTTTCCTCTCTCGAGTGTTCTGGGTCTGTCTCAGAGGGTCTCTGCTCAGTGGGACGTGATGGAAAACCTAAGAGAGAAGGTATTTTTATTATTAGATACACAAAGCACCTCCAGAGCAGCAGCTTTACTCTGAGTTTCTCTCAGATGAACTTCACACCTTATCTACAAAGCTGAGCCCAACCACCCTGAAGAGGAAGCTCATTTCACTTCCTTTTATCTGTGATCTCATTCTTTTGGTCCTGGTCCAACTCTCATGACTATAGACAAGATATTAGACAAGCTAATATCCCACTTCACACTCAGCTTCAAAGTGCTTCACAGCACACAGAAGGTTAAAAACACCAACAGAACCTAGTCATCTGCAAAAAGATATGACGAGACTCAAGAAAAAAGTATGTTGATTTTTTTCCTTCACTCACTTTCAGCAGTTTTCTTCACTAACAGATGAGTTTTTGCAGTCATTTCTGTTCAACACACAGATAAACAGAGACAGTTTAAATCCTTAACCTGGTTAGGCTGATCAGTTCAGCTGATGTGATTTGTGGCAGAAAAGAGAGCGAGACCTTTGTCCTAAAACTGCACCTTCCACGTGTTCCTATCTTTTGAAATCTGAGATTGGGGTTATTGTGGCTGGTGCTCAGGATACAAACAGGTTTCGAGGACACTTTTTTATTAGTGATCAGAGAACCGCATCAGGAAGGAGGATTTTCAGACCGATCTTTTAGACAAGACAACCTGATCTGTATCCTCTCATCTGCTGCTCGCGTCACAGTCTTGCACAGATTTTTCTTTTGTTGTGATATTATTGAAGAATAATTTCCTGTCTATTTAAAGCTGTAGTGCGTAACTTTTACATGTCCGTGAATGTCCGTTTCAGCCAAGCCACTATCAGAGGAGATGACACAATGCAGATTAAGCCGATCGGCTCCTCAAACATCTCACGGTATTTTTCAATATATCTAATTTTTACTTTGCATGTCAACCGGCGACATTCCCGCGCTGGCGCACAGTAAATTACGTCTTTTACATCACAACAAGAAAAATAATAAAAAATAGAACGCAGTGTCTCGTAGCAGCCGGTAGAACGTGAAGGTCGACATGGCGGAGAATCCAAATAAACGGCCGAGAGACACTTATCGGGAAGTGGATCCTACCACGAAAAAAAAAATTCCTGGACGTTCGGCAGAGGGACTATTGGCTAAGAAGGAAAGTGACCGAAGGAGAAGGCAAACGCGAATTTGTATCAGCGTCGCTTTTCCTCGGTGGAGAGAAGAGATCTGGCTGATGTTCAGGGGTGCACATAAGTGGTCCGCAGGTCCGCACACACTGTCAAAATATAAAATGCACCAGATGAAACCCAGAGCGCCGAAGTTCCAGCTGATCAGCTGATTCTGTCTCTATCTGTGTCAGTTTGTGTCTGTCAGTTTGTGTCTGTCAGTTTGCCAGTGTAACGGTTTTTCAGTCAGTCAGATCAGTGCAGCTGACTGCAGGATTCTGCATCGTGTCAAAACTGAAAAAATTCACTGAATAAGACAAATAGATCATTGTGGCCCCAACAGCTGACTAATAAATTTCAACACCAAACTGTTAAATGTAGATTAAAGTGAACAATCAAACCTGTAAACAATCCAACCTGAACTCTGAAGGTTTTTTTACCAGTATTTTTATATTTTACTGGTTTCACTTGATTTTTTCAACAATGAAATGATATTTATTGAAACAAATATAGAGCCAGGTAAAGTAAACAGACTGAATTTGAAGCTTGATTAAGACAGATACCGGTTGGAATCACAACGGCAGAGATAAAGCGGTGGCAGCTGGGCTTACGTCATATGGAAGCGCCAGCTTTATTGTTGTAATGATGCAAACATTCCGCTAGGGGGCGACAGAAGTTACAGAAGTTACGCACTATGGCTTTAATGTAAGAAATTGCATTTAAAATAAGTCTAGTTTTCTTTTCTCAGACAACAAAATTAAATTGTGTTTTAGTAAAATATCACACAGGTTTTCTGATCAGAAACAAATCTTTTTGTTGTCTGAGGGATTTGTTGATGAGAATATGAACAGAATCTGGTTCATGATAACTGCATGTAGTTTACTGCAAACAAATTAATGCTAATGTTTGCTTGAATAAAAATTACATTGATGCCTGTTGTTCAAATTTTAGTTATTGAGGGAGTTATTCCTATTGTAAATAGGTCTGTCGTGAAATTGTTATTATTAATTTTATAGATTGAATCTTTTTTTACGGATGACATCATTCATTGTTTTTTTTTTTTGTATTCCTCCTTTTATGTGATCCTTAAAGGAAGATGGGAGCTTCTCCAGATTTGTTGCCTTTAGACACATTTTTACAGCAGTCATTTTTAGCCTTAAGTAGATGAGAGAGCATTGACTTTGTTTTCATTTTAAAACACCTCTGGTGCTCTGTTCTGTTTCACAAAATGTCTTCAGGCTGATAAAACAAACTGGGGAAAATAAAAACTGCAAGAGGGCAAAGATCAACAAAGGTAGAGGGAGAAAACTAAAAAGAAAACTTTGCATGAGTAAAGAGCAACTGCAGACACACTGTGGTTTGTGCGTTAGTCATCATCCTTTAATACAGGCTGATATTATTTGATGAAACCTCTTCACTCTTGTAAAATGAGTACATTCACTGCTGAATATTATCGAGAACATTCATTATTAGATGCTTTTCAGAAATTGGGGCTCTGGGTATTGACTGGTTGTTTTCTCAGAATGTTAGGTCGTGTGGTGAATGAACCCAAATGCAGGTAAAAACACAGGGAACAGAAATGGAGGGAAAAATGTCAACTTTTAATAAATGAAAAATAAAAGGCTGACGTGGCAGCAAAAAAAAATACAGAAAATTGGATCAACACAAGGAGAATGGAGAATTCAGGACAAACCGTAAGTGACAGTAGAACTTTAAAATAAATAAAATAAACAAGACGTATTTATGCTGAGGCAAGTGATTACTGAAGAAGGAGCAGCAGAGGAGAAAAGCCAAGAAACTAATCAAACAGATGTCAATCATGTGAAGCAGAATGAGTCAACTGAGGATCAGAAAACCTGACACAAAGAAAACACAGGAAGTAAACTGAACAACCAAATCATACAAAGAACATTCCAGACACAGACAGATAACAAAGACCAGAACAAATCAATTGATCTGATGAACAAGAACCTGAAAAAAAATCAAACAGAAAACAAATAAAAAGGTAAAACTATGCAAAAATCCATGTAACCAAAGGCTTTAGCAAACGATGCTCCACAAAACCAAAAACACAAAGAAACCTGGTAAATTCACAAAACCAAACCCAGATTGATGACTTTCTTTATTGAGGTGATGCCAGTACCCCAATCATCATTTTTTAAACATACAATATTTCCAATTAAAATTTTACCATTTGCTGAATTAATTTTCATTTGCTCAGAAACTGTTTCTTCTTTTTATCAAGTTTTGCTCATTTTATTTCAGCCAAATTTTTGACACACATTTCCTGCTGGACTGATTAAAGATTTACATTTTAATGAAGTCCACTCACTCCCAACTCATCTACATATTGAATTGTGGGTTATCGTTTTGACATTTCAACACTGAAGAGCCTAAAATCACAGGTTATATTTTGTTATTGACTGACCATCACATATGAAGGAGTGGATGAGTTTAAAAGGGTGTGATTCAAATTGATCTACAATTATTTCAGGTTACGTTACAACAAACTGCTTAATCAATTCTGTCCAACATTCTCGAATGGTTTTAGCAAAAACAAGCCGTGTCTTCTGAATACTAAAACTGATGCAGGCTGTTTTTATACAGGGAGAAATCTAAAGCTTCACTGCTTCGCTCAATAACACAAAACTCAATACTAAATGATTTATGAGGCTGTATCAGGTGATACAATACAATAATTGAACATATGAAATAATGGCATTTAGTGTACCATGATACATCTGAACAGTATTGCATTACTTTCCAGATCAATAATCTGTATGACTCAGTCTTGTATAAATTTAAAAAAAGAGAAATAATTACTGACAATCAGAGGAGTTCAGGCTAAGCCGAGATGAAGATGAGTCTCTGCTGCTTATTTTCTCTTTAGTCTTCACCCCATACTTAAAATGACACTGAAAAATATAAAAACCACCAGCCTTACTGTGTTTTGCATCCAGCATCATCTCCACCATGCTCCTGGTCTTCAGATGTCCATCATCTCTGATTTCAGGTTGCCATAGTGATTTTTTTATCTGACTCAAACTGAAAGATTCACACAAAATTAGTTTCAGACAGCTGCTATGAACAGACAAGTTAGAACACGTAATGACACTGTTTTGTGATGGTGAACAACCAAAGCATTCCAGAACCATCTGCATGACGTTTGAGTTTCTGCTAAAAAATATTAACGTAAAGAGAAAAAATGATTTTTTCAAAAAATACTCTCTGCACCGAGTTTTGCAATCTGGAAAGGGTGTATTTACCTTGATGCACAAGCAACAAGCCATCTCCAAAAATCGTTGAGTCTACACCTTTTTTTTCAACTTACCACTTTAGAGAGTTCAAAAGGGGTTTTCGATGTCGAAACAGTGTAAAAGTTGTACCAGCCAACTGAAACAAATAAGATTGCAAAAGTAAACAAGACTAAAACAAAAAAATGGGTGCTACACATGATTTCCCACAAGAGAGACAACTGTTTGGTACATGATGGGCGTCCTGTATCTCCCCGTGAGGGTTTCACATTGCAGCACTGAAAACTCCCAAAAGCATCAGTCAAAACTTGGGGATTCATGCGAGAAGCATCTGATTCAAGAAGTCCAGACAGACCTCGTCACCCACATAACAAACTCTGACAGAATACGATGGTAAAACAGAAAACAATGTGCAAATTTAGGAGAGAACCTGTTTTACAGAGTGTGTAGAAAATCACATGACTTTTCTGCTGTTTTTGTTTCTGCACATCGACGTGATGCTGTAGCAGCTGCTGAGCTACATGTTTTGGTTTTGCATTAGCCTTAAGTCACATAAATGTTTCATTAAATCCCAAGAGTAAATAGTTCTGTCAATCCTAAGAGACCTGTGTGTTTGATGATGTTTGGTTTGTTTTTTAAATCTTTCCAAATGGTTACATTTAGTTTGCAAAAAAAAAAAAACCAAGAACAAGGCACATCACCAAACATCCTCCATCACGGTTAGAACTGAGCTGCAATAATGTGAATTAAATATAATGGATCATTTGTCTTTATATTGGTGTAATAAGCACCACACCTTATGGTCTGATTTAACAAAATCAGAAAAAATGATGCTTCATCTCCACTTATTAGACAGTTATATAAGACTTATAAGATTTTACAACATTATTGCTTCTCCTTGTAAGTTCTGCTTGTTGTTGTTGTTGTTGTTGTTGTTGTTTAAACATGAATAAAGTCACATCAGACATCATGGTGTTAGAATTGCAACTCAATTCTTGCAACTTTGAACCAAAAAGCATACATTTATATAATATTGCATTATAGAAGATACACGGAGAAATTCAGGAACAAAGCTGAAAAGAATAAAATCTTTCTGCACTTGTAGCCTGACCTCATTAAGGTCTGAATTTAGAAAAATGACCACCAATGCTCTTTGAGTTTCCCTGAGAGTCTCCTTTTTATTCAGAGAAATCTCTTACAAGTTTGAGCATAAAGGATCAAGCAGCTCAGAGTGTGGAGTTATTAGTAATATGTCTAAACCTAACAGGCATGAATGTGAGGCTATTACAGTTACCGCAGGCCACTGACTATTAACCTGTCTCCTCTGATTAAGTGTGGCTATGAGAGAAAGACGCAGACATCAGGAAGAGGAATTGGAGGATAAACGGCCGGGGTGTGATGAGCATTATAGAAACAGGGGTAGAAATATTATGGAGTTTATACAAGTCACTCACTGATTATTCAGATTAAGCTCCTGCTAATTTAAAAACATGGCTTATGGTTTAGTTCCTCCTCTGTGTTGGATACTACCATGGTAGGTGGATAATTTGTGGTTTTATATCTGGTTAAATCAAAAGGTGCATTGGTGCATTTATCAACTCGTTCAAAGGTGCAATCAGAGAACAGAGCTGCAATTCACTACCTCAAACTAAATCAAGTAAATTAAAATAATAACAGAGGAAGAAAAATACCCTTATCACTGAGCTTTGCTTTGGAGGAAAATACATTTTAACCATTTATACTAATTTTAAACTTATTAATTCATGATAAGAAATGATTATATTTTCATATAACTGGTGACATTTTAAAGGCTGCAGCTTCTGGAGTGGTGGTGGTTGGGGGGTGCGGTGGGGGGGGGGGGGTCATATAATACCTTTCTAACAAATTTTTAAGGCTTTAAATTATTAACTAACTGTTGTGTCATTTGAGATCCATCATCTGAAACTTTTTCATACAAACTCTGTTTTCAGATTATTATTAAATGTATCAGATTATTTACCACATATGATCATTTACAGATCCAGCTGCATGATTTTGCCAGATGTATTGAATGAGATGTGCCCATTTTGGTTGATAGAAGAATTGAGCTAATATTATAATTGCTTCTCATATATATGACATGAGGCCTATAGAGTGCAGATCAATATGAGACACAGAGCTTATTTTGCCTTGTTAACATTTGCCTGTAAGTTTTTATTAGCAAGTTGTTGCAATTACCTTAATTGACATAGTAAAAACATGAACTCTTCCAACACCTAAATGTCTTTAATAAACTGACAGATAGCAGGATTCTTCAATCCAGCAGCAGAAAGTTAAGAAGACATCATAGTGTCTAAGGGGTTTAATCTGAATCCTTAAAAACAGCCCCCCCCCCCATCCCCCACTTGAACAAGAGCTCTTATTTCCTTTTGTGCTTCTTATATTTGATCTGACATCAGTAAAAGTAGTCTGTGCTGAGAGGTTTGTTCTTTAGTCCAAGTTCAAGGATAACTTCAAAGAACTGTCGTTCACAGTGTAACATTCAACTCTGTTGCGTGTTGTTCATTCTGAATTTCAGCTGTTTTCTCATCCTCATTACACCATGTTACGCATGAGATTGGAGATGTTTCACTTCTCCTTCAGTTGATGCAGATTTGGGGGCTTCAATAAGTGCATGGAAAGTTTGTCAGGGTCAAATTTTCCTAATCGATTTTCTGTGAGAATGTCTGATGGAAAGTGTCAACCTGCGAGGAAAAAAATACCAACCTGATTCATTTTAGTGATTCAGGTTTATGATAACAAATGACCCCCAGCTCTACTGCAAGTCTAGGACAGACCATAACATGCTGACCTGAGTGACAACAAATAATCACCAGGTGTGCCAAGAAATATATCTTGAATTATTGAAGTATTGATTTTTTTTTACTCTGTTTTAAAAATGGAATCTTGGAGAAATATTGGACAACAGATGAAAGATTAAAAAAAACAGAAATAGCTGTAGAAACGACATCATCTGCCAGTTAAACTGGACTTTTTATCATACTGAACCAGATCAGGTTGAATCATCTGGTTGCTCATCAGCATCATGTAAATCTCTCTGCACCAACCCACAGAAAAAACACATCTTATGAAGGTTTTAGGTGTCCAGAGCCAGAATTGAGTTGTATATTCTGTTGTTTATTCTTTGTTAATGTATTTTTACATCTTTCAGAAGAGTTTTAATGTGATTTACTCAGAGCAAATGAAAAGCTTTCATCTGTTTACTCTAACCAACATGAGCTTAAACAGAGCAGTGATTGCTTGAACTAGTGGAGGTCAGAACCTAATGAAAACAAATTCTCTTTCTGTGAATCCAAAGCATATTTGGAACATATTAAACTGACTACCAAGCGGTGCTGTAATTGTTTTCTCTGCTTGCTCTTTGATGAGGAGGCCGAAGTGGACATTATTACAAATGTACTGCAGGAAATTATGTTCATGCATCAACTCTGGTCAGTGATGTCTCCCCGGAGGACGAGCATCAGCTGTTTGAAAACAGTCACAAGAAAAGCTTTTCTTTTTGATCTAAAGGGAGAGAACCGATCAATGATTATATACATTTCTTATTACATCGAGAGAGTGGAGGTCTTAGAGAAACTGCAGTACTCAGCAAAACTGACAACATGTCTGCTCGAAGTTTCTGCTGCAGAGTTTTGTTTCAAGGATAATCCAACTACAAAATGGGAAGTTTTTTTTTTATTTAATGGCACTTGATGCTGGTAAAAAATTATCCATCCATCCATCCATCCATCCATCCATCCATCCATCCATCCATCCATCCATCCATCCATCCATGCTCTTTCTACATAAATGAGCTTTGGTTTACTCTGAGTCTTCTTGTTTTCTTTTACTCTTCCATATCTTCCTCGATTCACCCCTAAATTGAAAATTTCAGGTATAATAACTGAAGGAATTGGATGGCCTTTAAAAACCATAAAGCTTCATCTTAATATGACAGAATTCCTGTAAAAATCCTCTCAGATCAAATCGACAGGAAGTCATAGTCTGACGGATGCTGCAGCTTGATTAAGGGTTTAGTCCAGAGATTTTTGTCAATAGACAGGAACGCTGAGGCAAAGCCCAATTAAATGCACCGACCTATTATATTGAAACCGATTGCATGTGCTGCACGGCTTCGTACTCGACAAAGGCAGCAGTGATCAATAGACAGCCTCTCAAACTGGACAGGCTCAAGATTGTAGATTTTGAGGCCAGAAGAAGACAGAAGAAATCCTTTAATTAGGTTTGAGCTCTCGTCTCTGGTTTGAGTTCACACATTTAGAAATCTCTCTAAAAAATGAACAACATCAAATTTTATACACATTTTGTTTAAAATACAAAAATGTACTCAAATAATAACACAAAACCTGCATTAATGAAGGCTTTTCCTTCTAGTTGAAGTATCAACATTAATGCATAATTTACTGATCAAAAATATATCGCCCACTTCCGCTACGGAGGTTTTATATTAACTTGTGCATTTCATGCACGGATGGTTTTGTCCTTGGTTATGACCCTTTTGCTCACTGTTCCAAACTGATGGACATTTTTCTCTTCGGTGTTTTAGCTGCTTTTATTCAGATATTTGTTCAAACATGAGTGATGCTTCACTTATTGCATAATGGAGGCAGCGTATCAGTTGAGATGCTGCACTTTTTATTAATGTGCAGCATGTGGGAGCAAATATTTCCTCATCAGAATGCTCACGTGTGCATGTAATGTATAGGCAACATGAACTATGCAATTAACTATCTTCAGTAAACTGTTTGTCAATTCAGACTTTGTAATTGTGTTTATGTCGTTTACATGCCGATCTTTTGTAATTCTTAGTCCTACACAGTGAATACTAAAGAATGTGTAAGTGTAGAGTTTAAGCAGAAAAGTAAAAATATATTTAAAGTAGTGTTTTGTATAAAAAAAATCTCCCACTTTTTATTAGAAATTAGTGCTTTCCAACATTTTTAACCCAAAATCAACTCAAAGTAGACTAAACAGAGGATGAAAAAACTAAAAATAAATAAAGGATGCTATAAGAAAAACAATCAGATAATAAAAATTAGAATTAGTTTTTCTTTCTTCTTCTTGGTTTCATTCTTCTCAGTTGTTGAGCAGGAGTGGGTCATAACGAGCCAATCATTAAGACAATTCCTAATAAACTTGTGGAAAAAATACACAATGGAGGACAAATAAGACATCTTTAAAGGTGAACCTTTGTAATCACTCGTTCCATCCTATCTTGCTTGAGATAAAAGAACTGTTTACCCCGATACTTTGATAAGGTCACAGTGACATTCACACACACTTCTCAGTTATAAGAAGCATTAAATATTTACAGAGAGTAAGTGAAGCTTGTGAGTTAAAGAAAATTTACTCTAGATTGAGGTGAATCTCTGTGTCACATGCATGCCTGAGAGGATAGCATCAGTCCTGCACATACTGTACATTTCCAAGTTTTACAAAAACACTGGAGGAAAACAGACCATCCAACACGTGTTTAGTTTTCTGTTCACTATTTGTGTCATTTGCAGCTCACAAACCATTTCTTTCAGTTTTCAAACTCAAAAGAAAGATGTATCAATACTGTAATTAATGGTTGTAGATCCTAACGTAGTTCATGAAAATAACATAATAACAACTTCTGATAAGCTAAATCACTAACATGTAATTTTATTTTTCCCAGACTTGTTGTAGGAAAGTCATTATATGAATGTGGAGTTCTGTTCCAAAGCTTGACCATGGTGGAGATTCCCTCCTTGTTAGGGTTAATAAAATGTCTAGCTGGACAGAAACAGACGTCCTTCTTTTCCACAGCAAACAAGTTTCCTTCCTCAAGCCGTCAGGAGTAATAAAGAGTGTCTTCAAGACCTTCCTGAGACTTGTCTCATCAACTCTTCATCCATTTCCTCCTTTATCCACAAACCCAAAGAAGCTCTTTACTTTGACCTTCTTCTGTCTGCTCTTTGTGAATGCAGGCGGATAAAAACTCTAACAAATCAGAGGTTCCAATTTCTGTGGATAATTTCCTAAATCCTGTGTTTTATTTCCTTAAAAATTTCTTCCACTATCTTCCCTTAACCTTGTGGCATTTCAAATATTGTCAAAGAAAAGACTCTAAAAAAGACAGCAAGAGGTCATTTTTCAAAAACTATTTGACCAGACCTTTAAACTCGCTCCAATATAATCCCTCTCAGTCATTTAGGATCTGTTTGGAGAGTGTGTAAGGTTACTTCCTTTCTGCCCTTTACTGGTATTTCTTTTATTTCTTTTATTTTTATCATTTTGTTTTTATTTGTTGTTGTAGGTAGAACATTTGGGTGTTTTTTTTGTTTGTCTGAAATAGAACATATTCATTTTGAGAAAAGAAAAACAAGAAGAAATAACATGTTTAATGGGCTTTTTTTTGTCTTCAGTTCATCAGACTTTCTGAAAACGTCATTCAGTGGTAATTTGAAATTAACAAAAACTCCCAAAAAATTCAAATTTCCCCAAAACCTTTTTTTAACCCATTTTCATTTTAAATTCTGACTTTCCTCTTTTGTATAAGACAGAATGCAGCATTACATTTGGGTCAGGGTGAAAAAAGTGACTGAACTATTAAAGACTTTTCTTGTTGGCCAAGAGAGCGAGAAGAATCAGGCTTCATCACAAAGGTGTGAAAAGACCAGAACTGTTCAGGAGACAAAGAAACCACTTGAAAGTTTTTTTCATTTGACAAAATCTGATGAAATTTAAAAGGTTGGGTATATGTTTTCATAATAGTTACAAAGAAATGTTTTTATTGGATTTCTTTGGTGCAAAGATAAAAGTCTAACTGAGATTCACACTTTGATCCCTAGTAATAAAACCTCCATAGAAATCATTCATTTTGAAACATTTGTTGATGCTAAATCTTTTGGTGTCAGGTTTATATTTATTGCATGAAGACTTTACAAAGAGCTGAGAAAAAGTTGGATTTTACAGTTTGTTCCTGCACTCGAGCTGATTTGTGTGCTGGTGCAGACGGTGACACTTTCTGATAATAAAACTTGTCACGATGGTTGTTCGCATCAGTGAGGAAGTGGGCTATTGTTTCCTCTGAGATTTCTTTCTCAGACCTTTAGTGGAAACGATGGGCTCTCTTGGTCTTTGGACTCTTCAATTCATCACATTTTTGTCTTCCACTTTTTGTCTCACCTACTTGGAGATGGCCTTTCTGCTGTCTGGGTCACTGTTTAATTTCCCTCTGCTCTTTCTTTAATACCACCTATTTCTCTTTCTCTGCTCCTCCACACACTCTTCTGTTTTTGCCATGTTTGTCTACATGACAGGTCACAGTACTAGCAAAAGTTGTTTTTTATAGATAAAAATTAATGTCTATTTTTGTGTGTTAGTGTGTGTGGTCCTTTTATAAATACCACACACAGCTTTTGTACTTTTAAAATGCAAAATCTGATTCATGCTGAGTTGAATTACTTTTCTGATGTAAGAAACAAAAGCTGAATGTTCTGATGTGTTGTTTCGAACAGTTTGTTGATTTGTTATTAATTAGCTATTTTTAGTAGTATGGGAAAAATATGAATGCCATGTTGAGAAGTTAAAAAAGCATAGATTTTGCTTTAAACATAAAACAAGAAGAGATGAAGAAATCTATTGAGTGATTTGCCAAAAGAATAAAAATATCTGTGAAATCTCAGATTTTGAATGTAAAGTTTTAATCAGTGTTTTTGCTTGAGGAATGAAGCTGGTTGTTCTTTATTAAGGGACTAGTTTCTTGTTTCAGATGTCACAGATTAATATATGGGATGAGGCTTTGCAGTGGACAGAGTTGCTGCTTTGAGCAGATCTGTGATATCTCTACACCATCCTGCATCCATGATCACTGTGGTTCTGCTGTCCTGGTCCTGGAAGGTGACAATCTTCCAGTCAGAGTGTGAAGGACTTGAGTTTGACTTGATCCAGTATGTTCAGGTTATGCAGCAGACTTTATTAATTGTCTGTCTGTGAGCTCGTCCAGCTGGACTGACTCATAGATGTTGCTGTGGAGACAAGCTTCAGTCAAACCAAAAACGTTCACATTCATTTGCTGCATGTGTTTTCAAAACACTTGTTTTGTAGGAAATCTCAAAAATGTATTTATAAGTCTTTTGTCATTGACAATTTATTTCCTGCTAACAAATTAGTATTTCTTAATAATGTTTGATGTTATCTGCATGGTTCTGATTCTGTATATGAGATGATAGGTTCGGTGTTTGCTCTACCTGACAAAAGATTTAATAAATCCTCCCAAAAGCTGCGTGTTGCTTTGAAAAAGATCTGCTGTTTTTATAAGGAATAAAAGAAATAATGTGTTTTCAAATAAAATGATCCATAAAACTACATGTTTTACTACTTGTAGCATTTTGGCTTCACTGTCTGAGGTGTTTCTTTCTAATTGTGGTTCTTTTTTCTGGTTCAAACCATTTTCAGTTTCCTTCTTTTCTTGTGAAACTATTTCCCATTATTTCCAATTTTTTTCAAGCTTGTGTCCTTTGTCAAATAAAACTCATTAATGTCTCACTATCTTGCACCTCACTTGAAGATTCATCTTATTTATACCTTCACCTGAGGGTGTTAACACAGCTCAGTGCTCCACTCTACCTTTGAATCTCCTTTTGCCCTTTTTCAAAAGCTATTTGTCTCAACATTCAGATCTTGGGATAAAACATCTTTTTAATGAAAATACAGACATAAATATGGTTGTAAAGGCTTTGAAGCAGCATTGTGTTCATCTGTAGCTCAGACACAGGACAAGGTAATGACAGTGCCTTCAATTATAGAAAGAAAGATGAGGTGTAAATACTTTGTCAGCATCGCCAGCATTATTACAGCAAAATGAAATGTTACCATCAGGATTTTCTGCACAAAGCACTTCACTTTTACTGGAAAACAATTTTCTCATAAGCAGCATGTTTGCAAGCACAATAAGCTGCAGAGAAAGCAGGATGTTGCCTTGAGAGTTTTATTTGTTTCTTTCATCTTCCTCTTGGCCTCAAACAGTTGCTTTCATTTTTGTTCTGTAAACAGAATCACAAGCAAGTTTGACATCAGTCTTACTTGAACATTCCCTCGCAGAAGGGAAAGTAACTTTGTCTTTTGCTACACAGTAGTAAAGTAGTAAATGAAGGGTTTAGTCACATCTATGTCATCTATGGCTACATTTAGACCGGACAGCTTAATAATTCACTTGTTACCAATACAAATTATTTGCTTTACATTCTTCAAGGCCCAGTCATGTTTTATACTGGGGTTGATGTGCAACGTGAAGAGAGCCTTCAGCATCTTTTCAACACAAAAACGTTCATTTCTGTGTGTCATAGAAATAAACAAAGTGCTTCCAAGACATGACTAAACACAAATTAAACAAATTAAGAAGAACATAGAGATTAGATAAAAAAAATCTGACATTTTGGGACCAACTTTAACCTTATTTTAACTGAGACATCTATGAAAACTCACTGGGTTATGAGTGGGATTAAAATAAAAACCAAATACAATAAAAGGAGTGAGATGTTCTAAACTGTTTCTTCAGTTTATGTCATTCATTCACTGTTACATTTTGTCCCCAAGCTCTAACAGCTCGATCATAGAGTCCATGTTATTCCCCCCTCTTTGTTTTTTTGTTTTTTTTTGCTGACTTGTTCAGTTTAAACCCTGAAAAATGTTTTCAGTTTAGAGTTCAGTGTTACATCAGAAATCTCCTCTTTCAGAGAGGCATTTGTTTGACTTACAGGTGTCACTCGTGAGCTTTCTGCCACACTGATGTTAAAATAGAGAAAAATATGTGTGCACACATTTTTTCCTGAGACAAAAGAGGAGGGAACACCCTTCCACTCCATCTCTTTCCCTCTCCCACACATTCGTCGTCTCTTCTCCCATGCCATCCTTTCCATTACAATGATAATAGGATTTGGAAGGTTGCATTATTGCTGCTGTCTGAGTGAGCGGGGCCTTGTGATATCCCTCTCCGAACCGCCCTCGCCTGAGTCACACGTTGGTCTCTTGATTCCATTCACCAAGACCTCCTTAAAGACCGAAGGGAGTCGTTTGGTTCGCGGCTGTTACTGCCCTCCTCTATATGAACTGCTGAGTTTTATTTTTGGCAGACGGACTGAACAAGAAATTAATCTGAGCTTCTGGGGATTTCTGTTTTAATGGCTGGTCTGCTGTGGCCCCTAGTGAAGCTTATTTGTACAGACGGAGGTTATGTTTATGGCCATTCATAAGAGCGACACCATCATTCCAGAGCTGTATGCAGCCTTCAGGGGTTTGCACTCATTTTTAACAGCTGAAAGGAGGAGCTGAATTGCCAAGGTCAGCGCTGAAAACAAACCCCTGACTGAAGTCAATAGTTGTTTCCAGCAACAAGACCACAACAGCAGAGAGCAGGAATCTCATACTTCACTTATAATTATCCTTATAAATATGTATATGTGTCATATACCAAATCAAACTTCTCTCCCAGCATGACTGATAAACAGTCAGTAAAGGTAAAAAAAATAATTTATTCAATTGATCTTT
Source organism: Pachypanchax playfairii (assembly GCA_006937955.1). Classification (NCBI taxonomy): domain Eukaryota; kingdom Metazoa; phylum Chordata; class Actinopteri; order Cyprinodontiformes; family Aplocheilidae; genus Pachypanchax; species Pachypanchax playfairii. Next base: position 2,923,167 of record SSNP01000066.1, read on the forward strand.
AATTTAAAATCAATCTTAAACACCCACAGGATTTTAAATTGATTTTTCACATTAGACACACAATACATGATGACTCTCATGTTTCTGTAACATACAAACATAATGATTTCATGGCTGGTTAACTGATCCTTCTTCCACATCCATGAACTAACAGGTTGCAAATGACTCACACAACAAAAATCTTAAAGCTGATATACCCGATTTCAAATTGCCTAGCTTAGACTGTCAACAAAGTCACAGAACTCTCAGCCCCTCCCGTCGGGTAGAATTCCTAAGCCACGCCCCCCCAGGTTTGGAAACGCGTAGCCCCAGAAGACGACCGAGTGCAAGACACTGGTCCGCAGTTCATTCAAGTACCATAACATGATGGAATCACCCGTAGGTGGAAACAATATAACAACCAACAACTGACATTAATTGTTACTTTGTCCTGAACCTGATGTGGAACCAGCCGGCGGCTGTTTCTCCTGCTGTCACATGGTAGAGCGGTGAACACTCCCAGCAGTGGTGTTCTGCGGCAATATGTCTCAGTTTTTTAGGAGCACAGAAGCCAAATAAATGCGGAAGTCCGTATGACTGGAGAGACTGTCCAATCATTCCTTTCGGGCCGAACCATTTGATTGGTTGATGTTTTTACACAAATACAGAAGAACCACTTTTTTTTTGTCTTTTTTTAATCTCCACAACATATTTTTCTCCATGCTGTGTTAAAACGTTTTTAATGGGCATGAAAAAAAATATGTTAAGCTAATTTGTTATGCAAATTAAGTATAGCAGCTTTAAGTCCTCCGATTCTCGTCATTATGACTTTTTTTTCTTTGTGGAAAATGATTGAAACGTCTTTGTATTTGAGTGTTGAAATTAATTAAGCCTCAACATTTTCAGATACTATGCTGCTCGGTCACTGAGATGCAGCTTTTTGGGATAGCTGGGCCAAGAGCAAAGTGTTTTACTGCTGCCATAAACCAGCTCTAAATGCAAAATGTCCTTCTATTTCACATGGCGGACATTTAAAAATGATTGCATGACTGTAAATTTAGCATTGCACAGTTATTTTGATAGAATTATATGGTTGCTTACAGCTGAACTTAGCAACAGAGGTAGTTATCCATCCTGTTCAATGTACAACACTTATAGTTTGAATGTTATTATATTTTACTGGAATAACTGCGTAATTGTTTTATATCTATCATATTTATTTTACATTTAAACTAGTTATTGTTTACATTTTCCCTATTTTTTAATCTCATATTAAAGGACTGTTATTGTAACATATTGATAATTCTTTCACAAATAATAATAATCTTAAATTCACAAAGATCTGATTTAAGTTTATTTTATGTTTAAAAAAGTCTGGCTTTAGAGAGAAATGGATCAAAACCAGAACATCCCCCCAAAAAATAAGCTTACTGTTGTAAAAAAGAAAAATAAACTGTCTCCTCACATCAATGAAGTTTCTTTCCAAGAAGATAAACTTGACTTTTTTGTGCAAATCGTGAGCAATCTGTCATTTTTAATTCACCAAAGATCCATGTCTGCTCAATCTGTGCAGCAGCTGCACATGAGAAATGTGTTTAAAAATTGTTTGAAGTCTCGTATGTGTCAACGCTCTCTAGTCAGTCATTAGCAAACCTAAATAAAACTGAGCAGATGTGCTTCTTCAGTGGAACCTCTGGCTCATTAAGCTGCTGTTGTTGATGGACGGAGTTCGCCCACTCAGGGCGTTTCTCATAACTAGCCAAGTTGATCTTCAAATGAAATAATTTTAATTACTGGCTTTTTTGGCATTTTTAGGCTGAAATGGTGCACACTAGAAGAAATAATTATCTTAACGGCCTTGAGATTTTCTCACCTTTTCACTCTGTTCTCTAAAGGCTCCATCTTGTAATTTAAGTGCCCGAAGGCTTTCTGCTCAAAAAAGGACACATTTCAAAATAAAACTCAAATATAAAATTTTCTAGACAATCCAAATCTTATCAGCCATAACATGGTCTGTATTCTAATGTATGGTCAGTGTCTCAGAGAGAATGGGGGGGTGAAATGGGACGCAACTTCAAGCTTTTACATCAACAGTTATGGCTGATTGTGTTTACTCCATCCATCCATCCATCCATCCATCCATCCATCCATCATCTATACCCACTTATTCCTGTTCAGGGTCGCAGGAAGCTGGTGTCTATTTCCAGCAGTCATTGGGTGAGAGGTGGGGTTACACCTGGACAGGTCGCCTGTCCATCACAGAGCCACATATAGACAAACAACCACTCACACCAAGGGACAGTTTAAAGCTGCCAATTAACCTTCATGAAAGAGAAAATTCCATGCAGAAAGGTCCCAGTTTTGAACCCAAGACCTTCTCAATGTAAGTCAGCAGTGCTGCCAACTGCTCCACCATGCATTGATTTTTCAGAAGAGAGAAATCAGATATGTGTTTCTTAACTATCTTGTTGTTTGCAGGTAATGTTTCCTGTATTGTGGGAAAAAGCTGATAGGACTCATTTTAAAGTAATCCAAAGACGGCAGTAGGAAAACTGGTAAAATCCCAGGCCTGGTTGTGTGACACACAAGAAGGTAGGTATAGGGTTAAATGATGACATTGTATTTAATAGTCACACTGCTAATTTTCCTTAAAATATGACTCTGTCTTCCATTGTGTCGTTTCTGTCATAGTTAGTTTATTTTGTCAGTATCCCAGTGACTTTGTTTTTGGCTCATCATGAATGGAATCAGGTTTTTAGGTTTTTCTATTTTCATATCTGTTTATTGTTTATTTGTTTGCCTTTTGTGTTTCTCATTTCATCAAGTTTGTTTTTCTTTGGTTATATTTGTTCATATGGTCTCAGATTGGATTGACACCTTCATTATTTAACTTTTTGTGATTTCTTTGGGTCCGATTTTCTTCTGCCAGGCCGTCACACCTGATTGTCATTCTTCTGATTAGTTCCCATCGCTCCCTTCTCAGCTGCTCCTCATTCACTAATCACCTTGTTCCAGGTTAAATAGTCCTCGGTTTGTTCATCTCATTTATCACTTCCTGCTGTCATCCCACGTGTCTGTAAGTTGTCTGGATTTCCTGTGCGTCATTCATTCACCAGGCTTTCTCTTAAACAGCTTTTTGGGGGGTTTCACTGCTTTAAAGTTTTTTATTTTATACTAATTTGGTCCCTTTTTATTTGTTGGGTCCTTGCCAGCCTCCACTACAGCAGCCTGAATAAAACTAGTGCTGAGTAACAGCTAACACGAGGTTTCAGGAGTTTGGTCTGTCTTAAAGTCAGAAAATGAAGATTTTTTTTATTATTATTCACAATCCACATGAAACAAAAGGTTCATGATGATTTTAGCTTATCGAATCAGTAGCTGCAGGGAGATAAAAGTTTTTCAAGTTGTTGTAAACGGTAACTGTTTAACATGAACTTGTTAAGCTGGAACAAAATTGAAATCATCATGGTGTAAAGCATGGTTAAGTTCCCAGCTATTAGTTTGAAGTGTGAGCTAGATAAAAAGATTAAATGACTTCATTTCTGTACCTGCTGTCTGTAAAATAAGGACTGACATGCTGTAGGATCAGAGCTTTAGCTGAAAATACATTTTCTTTCAACTTTATTTTAGTCTCAATACATTTCCTTGATGTTGTTCTTCCTCTTGAAGTTTTTCATGCCTGAAAACGAATGTCTATTAAACCTGCTGCTAATGATCTTATTTTGTAAAACATTTTAATTTAAAATGAATTTCCAGATGAAAAATGGGTTCAGTTGCTGTTTTGTATTTACACAACGCTGTTTTAGATGTTTTTTTGTTACTTACTTTTTATTATTAATGTGTCTGTTGTTTAAAAAGATATGGAGCTGCATGAATTTATTCTGATAGAAAAAGGCAGCTTATGAGGAAAGATTTGTGAAAATAACTTAATAAAAAGATCAGTCACTGAACACTATGAAGACTATGAAAAAATAAAATCACTGCTTGTCTAGTAACTGGAGGCAACTAAATCTTCAGCAAAAGCCCAAGAGACGACTGATTAAAACAAAAAACTGCCAACGTCAATTACTGTGTATTATTTAGTACAGTTTGATTCTGCTAATGATGTGTCAGGTTTAACAGATGTGAGTAATTTGCACTCTTTTTACATCAGATTGCAGTTGTTTTTGCAACAAACACATCAGGAAAAGATAAAGATCAGCGAGCTGCAGGTTCTGACAGATCAACATCACAGACACTCCTCAAAAATGTAAGAACCATATCCCAAAGTATCATAGAGGGATTTAATATGGAAATTCATTAAGTGTTTCTTTAATCACGGGGCTACATATATTGTGAGATGATTCATCCCTTCATTTTAACAACCCAGGGGTCCTCAAACCGTGGACTACAGTCTAGATCTGGGCCCAAATAAAGATGTATTTGATCCAGACTTTTTATGAAATTTCAATATATTTTTTTTAACCTCTTGTGTGTTTTTACATTTAAAAAAATTTATTCTATATAGTGCAGTTTTTCTAATCTTTGCACCAATTACCACAGGAGTCCACAGTAAATATTTCTACCAACAATATCACAACTGAGTGAAGAAAATCAGTGTGACTGTAACTAAAAGGTGAGAAAAAATGAGATTTCCATCCAGAACAAATTGACTCATGCATGCTCATCCTTCCTTTGGACAGTTTAAAACCTATTTTTCTTGTATTTTCTATAACAGCTACAATTATAAAAATCTGCTGTGTAATACATAATAATTTGAGCAATCTTGCTCTCTAAGATATGACATGAAATCACAGAAAATAAATGATCAAAGCAAGCCATTTACTTTTGCTGAAAACATGTATTTGCTTATTTTTATTTTAAGACATTTTAAAAAGAACAGATCAAAAATTGTGATGTCCAGATTTATTATCACTGATTTTTGCAACCAGAGACATTTCACTACTGCCAAGGCTTCAACCGTCTTTTCATGTTGAAATAATTCTATGGATCTATTTAGTATCATTTAAAATAAATACAGAAAGATATGGGTTTTGTTTTAATGGCTTCCTGTTTCTCCTCCATCTTTTGCTCATTTTCCCCTATTTTTCACAGTCAATGACAGAAGGTTTGATAAAGAAAAATAATTTATAAAATAGGCCTGTTTTCTCCTGAGCTAACAGATGCCTGTCTGGCACCTGTGCCTGCATCCATTTCAGCAGCCTCGGATGATTCCAACCACCTGCAGCAGGCACACCACAAACAGATCACAACCCCTCAGGTATTTATTTCCTCTTGTCACCTGGCTAACACAGATTTGTGCAGATTTTTCCACGCTCGAGTTTGCACATGAGGAAAAAACGAGCCAGAAAAAACAAGAGGAATGAGAACCAGAGACTTAATTTTGTCTTTCCTCAAGAGTGTCCCTATTTATTTCCTGCAGGCTGCATGTGTCCGCTGTGGAATTATGGCAGAGTAAATTGAGGACTGGGTTCGTGATTTCTGTGGGTAACAAACCCCCGGGTAGGGGAGGTGGTATCTGGTCCCAGCGTGTGTTTTTGGAAGGGAAAGTGTTAGAGCTGTTCTGGGGCAGAAAGGCAGCACCAGAGCACAGCTGTGTTGTGTTGAGACCATCTGTGTGTTTACATGTGGAGTGTGGTTGGTGGAAAAGCACACAGGGGCATAAGAAATCACCCATAAACAATTCCACACACATACTTTCAGGCAAATAATTCACCAACACACATTACTAACAAGACCCAGAGCAGTATGATGATGTACCACCCCCTCTATAATCCAGCAGGTTGAAAAAGAACAGCTGGGTCAAATGCCATGTCATCTCCTCAGACATCATCCCATATCAGCAACAAATCCCCAACACAACCATCTGTGGACCAAACACCTCCTGCACCTCACGACTCACCTGTTCCTGTAACATTCTTTCCTCTGACTGTCTTTCCAGCTGAAGGACTTGCTGCTCCTCATGTGTTATTGGTATCATTCAGAAGAAATGTCTGAAACATACTGTATATAGATACATATATGGATTTCTGTTTATGTCCTAAAAAATGGGGATCAAGACTGAGAGGAGACAAAGTAACTATAACTACCTTACTGACATAATAGTCTCATTTTTTGATAGTGTATTTAAAGGGGTGTGATAGTTTAGATCATCAGTAAGGATGGAATCAACTCAAGTCAAGTTAAGTTCAAACATTTAAAAACAGCAATGTTTGACCAAAGGATTGAACAAAACTTCATATATTATCAATAAAACAAGAAACAAATAGAACTATGAAAAGGCTCTGATTAAATACATCAAAAATCATAATAATTAAAATGTTGATATAAATTTAAACCTTTTTAAAAGCTAAAGAAAAGAGGTGTAAAATTTATCAAACTTATGTGAGATGGTAAACTGTTTCATGATCTGTGTTGCAGCTACTGCAAAACTTCTTAGGACCTTAAAAACAAGCAAAAGGATTTTAAAATCGATCCTTAAAGTGACTGAAAGGCAGTGCAGAGAGGAAAGAACTGGAGTGGAGGGTGATTAAAGCAGCTTTTTCCAGCTAAATAGAGACCTTAAATTGAAATCTAAAACCAACTTTAAAAAAATATTTATTTTCTCAAAGTTTAGTCCAGTTTCACCCAAAAGCTCTTTTCTCTCCAAAAATTGCTTACATGAGAGTTCACGCAGCTTTTCCAGGCTGATGTCTTTGTCTTACCATGAGCAGATTTAAATTCATGTTTTAATGAACTTGTAGGTTTCTTAACTCCTGAATAGTTTGATATCATACAGACTATTATTTCTATCTAGTTCAGTCAGATGAGGTGAAGTTTAATTTTAACACTTCAAAGAGCTGATTTTAGTTATCTTCATCTCCACAGCTAAATGCTGTCTAACTAGTAAACCAGCAGCTAACGGCTGAAAAGAAATGAGTAAATGGTTTCATCTAAATGAATAAAACAAATGTTATAACTGTATATTACTTATTTAGAGGTGTATCTTCCTTTATTTCTAAGGTTTTATCTGTCAGTAAATAAAAATAATACATTTCAACTCAGATTAGTATAATTTTTCTAATGATTTATGTAATTATTTTTAAAAGCATCTTTTTTATTACTGTATTCAGTCCTAACTCACGTTATCAAAAGGAAATGAAGGAGAAAAAAGCTTTAACGAATCAAATTCCTCACAGAAAACAAAGCAATTCCCCAAACAATTACAAAGCAACTCACTAAGAGATGTGATTTTTCATTTCAGGGAACCAAGCAATCTGAGGCAATCTGAGGCAAATAATGACTACATTATATTGTTTCAGAGCAAAACTAATTCATGTCATGTCTGAGTGAAAACAAATCTGGAAAAAAATAAATAAATAATGAGTGTGCTCATTGTAGAAGCGGCAGCTATCAGAGCATGTTGGAGTGTGAAAGTGTGTTTTCTGCAGTGACAGTTTAAATTAGTGCCACAACTTGGTCTTCTTTACAGCTGTTAGCCTTTCAATCTCTAACATTTGATTTCCTTCCCCAGACCCCTCGTTTATAACCTCCCTTAACAGTCTGCTTTCATGTCATCACTACAGGGCACAACATTTGGTCTCTGTCACCCCCCATCCCCCTCATGGTGGGGTTCATCGTTGCCTCTCCATCTGTCCGTACACCTGTCCTCGCAGTCTGAAACACATGGCTGAAAACAGCTAAAAGAAACTGACACAAGTCCATCTCCTCTGCTGACCTACTCTGTTCTTCTTTCTCTTTTATCTTTCTTTATTTAATTGATACATTTGACCTCACTGTTTTCTTTTAATGTTGTTAAGAAAACACTGACCAGTGACTTCTGGATAGAAGCAGCAGCTCCCCGTGACCCTTCATAAGAACATGACTAAGAAAATAGAAGGATGAATGCTGAACGATAAGCATTAAATCATTAAAACCCACACAGTTTCCCAAGTTTCTTCAGCTCTTTTTAGCTTTTTTTAGCTCATTATTTTTGGTTTCATGGCTCTCTGCTTTTTCAGCTGTAGCATGCATTTGTTTTTACCAATAAACCTCTGAAAGACCTAGTGAAGAGCAACCAGGTGCTGAGTATATCTAGCTGAACATTCAGCCACAGAAAGTGAATCTTTCCCTCAGGAGTTGTTGAGGAGCAGAAAACAAAGTTAACATTCACCAAGTGGACACCAAAATAACTTAGAATGAGTGTCTGCGTTGTCAGCAACATGTATAAATAAGCTAATATTATGTTGTTTTTTACAACTTGTTCTGCCGGCTGTCCCCAAGTGACAGATACTTTATTTAATTGAAGGATTTTATATACTTCCTCCTGACTCCTGCAAGCTTGTCGGCACTCCTCAGTCGGTTTCTTTTTATTTCTTTAGAATATCACTGTGGATCTGCTTGGCTATATACTTCAGGTCCATTTACAATCAGTCTTCTACATGTGGCATATCATCCAGTATCAAGTCACATCTGTGGCTTCAGACTGCGTGATTGTCTTTAGATCAAAAATCTCTGCAGGTGTGATGCAGATCTTGCAGGTCTGGTGACGTACAGGTAGTGAAAATAATTAAAATGGTGCAACCAGTTGATTATAATAACCCTCGTCTGGTGTCTGCAACCCATCTGGAACATAAAGGTCAGTCCAAGGATGAATTTCCTTCAGTCGGTCATTAATCTAAGCTTGAATCCTTTTCTATCTCTTTATGTCACCCAGAGTGACCAGATCATTACCAGTCAGCTGTGAGCCAAAGTGTAAGACAATAAGGTACCAAAGCATGTTGTTCAGAAAGAATTTAAGAAGTCTATTTCATTTAAAAGCTTCTCAGCTTCCACAAAGACCCTGATTTGCGATTTTATTCCTTTTTTTTCTTTAATCATTGAGGAAAAGACCTTTTACTGGTGCTGAGCGAGTTCAGTTCATCTAGATTAACCAACATTCATACAACTAAAACACTAAATGAAGGATGTTTTAAAGTATGTCTGCCCCTTTTTACATACCACGAGACAGTTATTTTTATTCAGAGCAGTTTTTTATCAGATTGCTTCTAATTTATTGCTTTTTATCCAGAAGCAAATCTGTCTATGCAGCAAAGCAGTGGTATGTGAGCAGGGTTCTGATGGTTCAGGAATAAAATACAAAAAATCGATGTGATATCTGTGTGTGTTTCAGACATCCCTTTCCTGAAATAGCTCTCATACACTCTTCAGCTCTTCATTCTTTACATCAGGACTCAAGCTACTGGCAAACAGAAGTGAGATGACACCATGAGTTGGTTATTTCTAAAAATATTTCCAAGTAATGAAGCAGCTGTAGGTGTCGAAGATGCGACTGCTTTTCTTCTTTCTTGCTCTCAGATGTCAGAGACTTCCTAAAGTTTCTATGTCTTGATTTAAACTCATTTGCCTCCAGTCATGATATTTTGTACAAACTTTAAATGTAGACAACTTACAATGAGTCTCCGGAAAGTTTCTGACAAAAATGTTCATAGCTTTTTACAATAAAAATAGATGTTAGAAGTTTTCATGTGTATCAGTTCTTCTAGTGAGAGATGAGACGAAGCTGTTTGATTTGATTATTTCAACATTTGGAACTTAACGAGTTAATTCCCGACAGAAGAAATGAGATTTGTCTTGGCACATTCTTCAACCTTTCTGACTCTTTAAGCACAACAATCTCCACTTGTGAGCCTCTCATGACAGGCTGAATAAAATATAAAGTGACGAAGCAATGATTCATGCTCTTAAGAACGTTTTGTTTGATTTATTGGAACAGACCTGAAGGCTTAATGTGATTCAGTACTTTACCAGAAAGAACGAAAGCTGATACCTGATCAGTTAGTGTAGGAGAAATGTGCTTTTCCTCCTTCCATTACTCATCTCATGAGCTTTAAGGCTAATCTCAGAACCCTGCAAGAGTTTGAATGCCAGGATTGTCTGACAATAATTTAGACCCTTTCAGTTTGCAGAAAAAGTGACAGACTTATAGATCAGATTTAACATTTAATTTTAACATACAATCCTCCTCAAAACTACTGACACAGCAGGCTCAGTTCTTGATTTTGAGCTGTATGCTGAAAATTATTCATGTTTGACATCAGAATTTGATTATTTAATTCTTTCTTTTCATTCAGATTTGTTACATAAAATATACATTTGCTAAGAAATGTTTGTTTAAATTATGTTCTTTTCACAGAAGAAGAAGAAGATGTAGTTATAACAAATAAAGTCAGCCAGAATGTTTATGAACCTCTAAGGGTCATATAGGAACAGTGTGGTGTCGCCATGACATGTGACAGTGTGTGATTGGTTTAACCACAGTGTAATTCATTTGTTTGAGATATTTACATGTCTGCAGTTCAACTCAGCCAGTCTGAAATGTTCCACCTCTTTTTCCTGACTTCATAACTTTGCGGTTGTCACGTACAATTAGGAGGCTTTTGTTAGAAAAATTGTTGGTTTCACCCCAGCGACACTTCCTTTTTGTTATCTTTGAGATGTTGATGAAAATACTTGGAAAGAAAAGCTCAAATGTTTATCCCTTGTATTGTTGTCAGACTCAAACAGCTGAAATAGTTCAGTGGACTTTGTGCTCCATTAGATATGAAGAGAGTGTAAGTCACGTCTTGAGTGACTTTAAGTGTAGAAAGTCATCTTCTTATTTATGATTACATCTGTAGTCTTTTGATGACACAAAGTCAATGCACACAACTTGTTGTTAACAAATGTAACAATCTCTTTCACATTCACTCCACTTCACTGACAGACATTAAAAAATGTCACTGCTTTTAGAAAGAGATAATTAAATAAATTTCAAAAGGCTGCCACTTGAGAATGAAAGGCACAGAGTTACAGTCACAGAACTCAAGGTTTAAAGTGTTAACAATTTTACTTTTGAACCAACTCAAATGAGAGTTTAAAGAGGGGGCTTGTAAAACATTTTGACTTTTCAACATTTTGGAATAATGCTATTTAGCTTCCTGTATTCAAAAGAATTCAAAAGAAAATGTGTAAATCTAATTTAAGTCTGTTTGAAAACAGTCCAAATCAAATCAATTATATTTCCAAGCAATTTAAAAAAGACAAAGATCATTTTTCTAACTTATGAAAACCAATTACCTGCACCAGATTTATTTTATGAATCGTTGAGATATTAATTAGACTTTTTTTACATAATGTTTTTTGGCAGTAACAAATATTAAGTATTTCTCTAATAATTACAGGAAGTTACCTAAGAGTTAGAATGTACATCCCCGCAAACATTCAATGTGAAGGTTCAGCAGTTCAGCAAACTGCTGCACATTTGGATCAATTCAGCACAAACTTTTACAGTTCACTTCAGCCTTAATTGTGAAAAAGACCCCGAATGTATTCTGTAACTTTTAGCTTAAATATATTCTGCTCAATCCAGTTGGAAAATTTGCACCACTGCAGTTTTTTTTTCTTTTTGCACAATGATCAGACAGATCAGAAGAGAAGTTTGGGAAACCTGGAAGAGCTGCTGCTGCTCCTCCCCACCGACGCAGGACTTGCTGGAGGCACTTTAAGACCAAATACTTTGGGGTTCCCTGAGGGTGTGAAGGGACGAGCAAGGTCCCCCTTACAGGAACCTTTAAGTACTTTTCTTTAGTTGAATTCTGACTGCAGACAGGAATGAAGTGCTGTAAGACCCCGCTGGCAGCAAAATCATGATCTTATAATACCTCCGTATGTTGGGTCAATAAACTCTAAGTCACAATGATCCATTCTTCTAGACCTTCAGGCCTCATGAGACAAAATGAAATGAAATGAAATGAAATGAAATGAAATGAAATGAAATGAAATGAAATGAAATGAAAATGAAATGAAATGAAAAATACTTTATTTATCCCAGAAGGGAAATTCAACGTTGTAGTAGTTTTTTTTT
>SSNP01000066.1:2935735-3000469 GCA_006937955.1 Pachypanchax playfairii
GTACTTGTATTCCTCCACCACCTCTACCTCCTCTCCTAGGATGGAAATACTGCTGTGTTGATTCTTTCTCCTCCTGAAGTCAACAATCATCTCCTTAGTTTTGCTGCTATTTAAAACGAGATGATTGTTACGGCACCATTTCACAAACTGACTGACCAGTTCTCTATACTCAGCTTCTTGTCCCTCACTGATGCACCCAACAACTGCAGAGTCATCAGAGTATTTCTGCAGATGACAGGACTCAGAGTTGTACTGGAAGTCAGAGGTGTACATCGTGAAGAGAAATGGTGAGAGTACAGTTCCTTGTGGCGCTCCAGTGCTGCTGACCTCCATCCCAGACACACAACCCCCCAGTCTCACAAACTGTGGTCTGTTTGTGAGGTAGTCATAAATCCAGGAGGTTGTGGAGGAATCCACCTGGAATTTATGGAGCTTCTCACATAACAAAGCAGGCTGAATTGTGTTAAAAGCACTTGAGAAGTCAAAGAACATGACCCTCAAAGTGCTGCCTGATTGGTCCAGATGAGCGTGTGCTCTGTGAAGCAGGTAGATGATGGCATCTTCAACCCCAAGCCCATTACGGTATGCAAACTGTAATGGGTCCTGAAAGGTGCTGACCTGCTTGTTGAGGTGAGCCAGTAAGAGTCTCTCCAGGACTTTCATGACGTGAGATGTCAGGGCAACTGGTCTGTAGTCGTTTGGTTCAGCTGGTTGTGGTTTTTTAGGTACTGGAACAAGGCAGGATGTTTTCCACAGCACAGGAACTGTTTTCTGTCTCAGACTGGTGTTGAAGAGGTGCTGGAGAACTGGACATAGTTGCATTGAGCAGGTCTTGAGAACTCTGGGACTGACACCATCTGGACCTGCAGCCTTGTTCTGGTTCAGTTTCTCCAGTTGTTTCTTGACCTGGTAGCAGGTCACCGACAGAGTGGAGGTGGAGGCAGAGGAGGTCTTTGGGTGCTCTGAGGTGGAGGAAGATGATGCAGTGTTCTGGTCCATGACTGAGCTGCAGGGTGACGAAGTGGAGGTGTGACAGGAAAGCTGTGGGCTCATGGAGGGTGTGTGGTCTGTGGGGATGGAGGCAGGGGGGGAACTGAACCTGTTGAAGAACATGTTCAGTTCATTAGCTCTGTCCAGACCTCCATCAGTCTGGTCCCCCTTTACCTTGAAGCCGGTGATCTTCTTCATTCCAGACCACACATCCCTCACGTTGTTCTGCTGGAGCTGACTCTCTAGCTTCCTCCTGTAGTCCTCCTTGCACTTCCTTGTTTGTGCTTTAAGTTGTTTTTGTGTTGTCTTTAATAACTCCCTGTCACCATCCCTGAAGGCTTTCTTTTTGATGTTCAGCAGCTTTTTCAGGTCTCTGGTGATCCAGGGTTTGTTATTGGGGAAGCACCTCACAGTTCTTGTTGGTACGATGCTGTCCACACAGAAGTTTATATAATCTGTCACACACTCAGTCATGGTGTTGATGTTGTCTCCATGAGGTTCACAGAGGACATTCCAGTCCGTAGCCTCGAAGCAACTTTTCAGAGCACCTTCAGCATCATTAGACCAGGTTTTGATGGTTTTTGTGATCACTGGTTGCTGCTGAACGATGGGCTTGTATGTGGAGGTGAGAAGAACCAGATTATGGTCAGATCTTCCTAAAGGTGGCAGGGCAGAGGAGCTGTATGCATTTTTAATATTTACATAAAATAAGTCCAACGTCTTATTTTCTCTGGTGGAGCAGCTGACAAACTGTTGGAATGTTGGTAAAGCTGTAGAGAGGGAGACGTTGTTGAAGTCTCCAGAGATCACCATAACTGAGTTTGGATGCTGTGTTTGTAGCCTCGCAACAACGGAGCTGATGACATCACAGGCAGTTTCTGGAGCGGTACCAGGTATTATATAAACCGCTACCAGAATAACACAGGTAAACTCTCTGGGTAAATAATATAGACGGAAACTCACAGCTAACAGTTCGATGTCCCTCGTACAGATCTTCTCCTTTACGGTGACATGTCCAGGATGACACCAACGCTGGTTAACCAGCACTAAGATACCACCTCCCCTCAGCTTCCCGCTGAGTTGCTTACTGCGGTCTGCGCGGACCGTCATAAAGCCGTGTACAGACACGTTACTGTCCGGGATGTGTTCATGCAGCCACGTCTCGGTGAAACACATAAAACTGCATTCTCTGTACTCTCTCTGGGACCTGGTTAGCACCTCGAGCTCGTCCGTTTTGTTAGCTAGCGATCTGACGTTACCCATCACAACAGTTGGAAGAAACGGTTTAAATCTCCACCGCTTTTCTCTCTGCTTCACTCCTGCCCTGCGTCCTCTTCTCTTTCTCTTCAACTCCAGCTGGATTTGCTGTGTTATTTCACTGTTAATTTTGATTTGGGAGAGTTTTATCAGTTGGTCACGCTGATAAACAAGTCTTCCGTTGCCATGGAGACTCATCATAACCAAATCTGGAAACAGCCAAAAAGAGCCAAAAACATCCAAAAAAATCTCCCGTGCAGCACAGCCCCCGAACCGACGCAAAATTCCCTTTAAAACAAAACTAATTTGACAGCTGAAGTCTGTCAAAAGACGGCTGTAATTTTAAAAAATCACGATAGCAAAGACAGAGCTACTACAATTTGCTGCCACCACGCGGCGCATTCTAGAACTAAGAGGTTGTTTATAGAGGCAACATTTAGTTTTTATTGGTGTGAGATTCTAACCAATTAAAAGCTGCAAACCAAGTTCAGATATTCAGGAAGAGCTCCGAGTAGAGAAGCAGAAACTGATTTCATGTGTACTAGGGATGGGACGAAATATCGTTTGGCGAAATATCGCGATACAAAACGTGACGAAACGCATCGAGTTTGAAAAAAATGGATCGTGAAATAAAGACTAGACTCATCACCGATGTCCAGACCAGGTGGAAAAGCACGTACGACATGCTAGCGCGCTACCTGGAGCAACAAGCAGCTGTCTCAGCAGCACTGAGCTGCCCAGAAATCCGAAGGATTGTTAGAGAAATCGACACTCTGGATAACACTGATATATCAGATTTAAAAGACATAGTGAAACTGCTTGAAGGAAAACTTACCCCCCCTCCCCGGATACAGTCTGAGATTTAAAAAATAACATGAAAATGGGAGTGACTGGCAGACTAACAAGGCGCGTCATTCTGTGCTGTGACTGACATGTCACTCTGACTGACACACGTGACAGAGAGGGACAGGTGAAATGAAGGAATATTTGGATGAGACGAGCAGCTCTGATCCGTATCGTTTCGAGCCGATAGTTCGCCCTTCGGCGGATTGGCAGCATAGAATGAGGCTCTTCTCTACTGGTACACTGTTAGCCAACGCTATTAGCTCCAGTTACATCGTGTGACTCTGCAAACAGGTGCAACTGCGCGCGACAGCACTACCGTTTCAAGCCGATGGTTCGTACTGCAGCGGCTTCAACGTCTTAGAATGGGACCTGTCCCTTTGTAGTATATTGTATAGTATAAAACTACTACAACGTTGAATTTCCCTTCTGGGATAAATAAAGTATTTTTCATTTCATTTTCATTTCATTTCATTTCATTTCATTTCATATTGTTGTTGATTAAAGCAAAAGCTAAATTTTGATTAGCTCGTATAAAATCTGTGACTCAGCCTCATCAGGCTGCACGGTGACCGCTGCACATTATTGTCATCACAAAAGCATGTTTCAGAGAGGTGTCCAATCATAGTAACTCAGCATGAAGAGAAAACTCTTCAGTAATGTGCTAAAAACATGAAAAGCGCTATCCTGTTAGGCCTTGTGTTTCCGTGTGTGCAACTGAAACAAAAATAAACAAGTTGTTATTATATAGTAATATTTTTTTCTTTTTTTTTTCTTTTTTGATATCGTATCGTCGTGACATATCGTTTCGTGACTCTGACATATTGAGGTGCATCGTATCGTGAGTTTAAGTGTATCGTCCCATCCCTAATGTTTACAAAAAAAACTTAGACTTTGACAAAATTTTAACCTTTTGACCCAATTTTGTCTGATTTTAGCTTAGCCAGTCTTAGATCATTTAAATATTATATATATATATATAATGTACATTATATGTAGGGCTGCACAGCGGTGCAGTTGGTAGCACTGTTGCCTTACAGTGAGAAGGTCCTGGGTTTGAAACCAGGCCAGGACCTTTCTGTCTGGAGTCCACATGTCCTCGTGCATGCATTTTCTCCAGAGAATCCAGTTTCCTCCCACAGACCAAAAACATAGTTGAGGTTAGCAGCTCCAAATTGTCCCTAGATGTGAGTGTGTTTTTGAGTGGTTGTTTGTCGATATGTGGCCCTGTGACGGACAGGTGACCTGTACAGGTGTAACCCCGCCTCTCACCTAATGACTGCTGGAGATAGACACCAGCTCCCTGTGACCCTGAATATACAGTAAACAAGCAGGTATAGATAATGACTGACTGACTTTATATAAACTCACTCACATGTTAGTTATATTAATCGAAATTTTAATACTATTACAATAGGCATTTATCATGTTTTTAAATGTAATTTTTATATTTATGCATTTTTAATTGTTAGTAAAATAACAAGAAGACTTTTAAAAATTGAAAAAGTCTTTCCCAAAACATTAAAAACGTGGCAGAGATGTTGAAATAAATTGTCTGTCTGTTTACAAAAGTTTTGGCTCTTAAGCAAATGATGTTAATTATTGTGGCAGATATATTGGTGGCAGCTACTGCTAAAGAAGCTCCAGTTGAGTCCACGTTAATTCAGTCACAACCCTCAGGCTCAACCTGCAAATAGATTTGAATAAATTCTCTTTGAGTTTAAACCCCTTTCATTATGAACGCTTGTTGTGGAATTGAAACTGGTTTTGGATGTTGTGTGAAGGTCAGTGGATATCTCTATTATACAGGCTGATATATTTAGCTTTTACTCAAACACAGACACTTCTCCCCCAGACTTTCGTCAATGTGACAGGGTTCCTAGACTTGTATAATACCACTGCAAAGTTGCCACAACTTGTCAATCTGCTAAAAAAAAATTTTGTGTTGCTGTCCTGCTTGCTGTTCATTAGTCAGCCGCTGGCCGTGGACCGTGGGTAGGTACTGTGGATGACAGCTCTGACAGCACAGAGAAAAAAAAACACTACAGCTCAGCTTCAATATCTGCATCCTCATCATCTACTCCTCTGTAAAAAGTGACCACTCTTACCAGACCTTATGGTGGTAACTTGAAAATCTAGATTTGCAATGTTTTTGCATGTTTAAATAATTGCTCAGCTACATGGTATGACTGCTTTGGCTTAAGTTTTGTTTAGAAATTGAATTTCTGAAAATGTAAGCCATCAAATCTGCAAAGCTTTTAGTTACTTAAAGTGCAGTCAAATGAGTAAATGTTTCTATGTGATGCAGTCACAAAAAATACACAAAACAACATTAGAAACAACTATTCCTGGTGGCTTTTTAGGGCACAACATGATGGATTTTTGCATCCATAAAACCCACAGTAATAGTATTTGAATTCACTTTCAGGCTAGTATGTTTATTCCACTATTACAGCTTCCTCTCCTCTTCTTTAGGACACGGTTTCTGTTGGCAGCAGTTTTCTGTCTCACATAGTGAGGTCACATGGGAAGACATTTTGGCAGCTTCAAACACCAGAGCTTGCCAGTGCTTTCGCTCAGCCATCACTGCAGAGTGCCAAACGGAGAGATGAAGCATGTTATCTGTAACTAATGCAGTCCATCTCTGCTGTGGGATTATCTAACATCTCATACGAGACTTGTACTGCTGTTCCATGTCCGCAGTCAAGAAGAAATGTCCCTAAAACGAAAAATAAGATAGATGTAAAGGTAAAGCAAGGGCAACTAAAACATTCTTATTTTAAAATGTTAATTTATATAAAATTTAAAGGCATTCTTGATTCACAAGTAGTAACTAACTGATAGCTGGCAGCAGCAATATGAGTAATATCTCATAAAAACATGTGAAACACTCGTATTTTTCAAGCATTTAACTGACAAAACTGCAGATTACTGAGTGTTATTCACCCAACATAAACCTGAGTTAAAGCTCTGAGTAAAACAGAGTTTCAAAACCTTTCATTTATTTACCACAGATTGCTGCCTGAGAGATAGTGACGTCATATTTCTTTTATTCACGTTATGTGCTGGTTGTTTCAAGGCTGAGGATAAGATGGGGAAGATGCACCAATCTGTTTCAAATTCAAAGCTTCCTTTGATAATTACCAGCTCATGAATATGAAAGAAATGTGGAAACATCAAAAAGTTTTACACCAATTTCTTTTGTTTTTACATAAAACTCACAGTGCCATAAATAAAGGACTGATGAAACAAATGAATCTGGTTCTGGTAATGATGGAGGTAAAGGTGTCTTTACATGATTACATCATTATAAGGACATTATAAGGTCATTTTCATTTTTAAAGTATCAGTTCATAACAAAAGTAATTTCAAGGCACTTTACAGAAATATCAAGTCAGTTGGTAGAAATAAAACATTTCCTATCTAAGGAACCAGCTGATTGTGTTAAATCATCAATTCAACAACACAATCCTCCGTCCTGATCAGCACCGATTGGCAACAGTAGAAAGAAACTACTCACTTTTAACAGAAAGAAACCTCCAGCAGAACCAGAACCAGGCCTTCTGCCTGAACCCAATGGGGTCTGAGCTTACAGGAAAGAGATGCAGACAAACACACATGGATTTGGGTCAGTTGCCATTTCTATGGAAGATAAACAAAGTTTATAGAAATAATAACAAATACAAACATGGAGAGTAACAGAGACAGCAGAGTGAGACACCCTAACCCTAACACTAACTATAGTACAAAAGGTAAAAATATTATTCTGTCCCAGTGTTGTGTTTATGACTGCAGTCTGTGAAAAGCACAATTAAAAAAAAGTTTATTTTGTTGTTGTTGTTGTTGTTAAGCAGTTTATGTGGATTTTGCATTCAGAAAAACTAAAGTACATTACATTTGAATTGGCTGTCCATATGGTTTATAGCTGTTGCTGGTTACTACATGTTAAAACTTTAACTGTATGTTTGGAGAGCTACTCTGCAGAAGAGGAAACAGTCTAAATATCTGACCATGTAATCGGGTATTGTATGTGAACCGTTGTTAAGGACCAGGATTAGACACCTTCACTAGAAACCATCAGTACCATCAGGCATATTGTGATTCAGTTTGCAGTATGATGCAGTACTATCAGTATGAAGAAATAAAATAAGTTTAAATAATTGGTATTTCACCAGAGTTTTATTAATAAACCTGCAAACAAATTCTGTGAACCTTGTCCAAGTAACGAACCCTATTTTGAGCTACAGATCAAGTGAGAGTTTTCCAGGATTTTAGGGATGAAGTGGGAGATGTGAGTGAAGATTGGGATCATTAAGAAACAAGGGGAACAAGGATGAACTGGATTTTAATCTTTGCTCCTTTAATAGGCTGAGGGCACTTAGAAGGACTTCCTAAAAGAAATTTACCCAGGGCGCAAAATACGAATTCTCTTTCTGTTAGAGGCACATACTAATTTGCTGAGAGTGTCTAAAGATGGTATCGAGAGATCTCCTTAACCTGAGCAATTATAAGGGGATCAGAGGAAACAGGAAGTGCATGCTGAGTAGATTCTACCATTTTAACACAACAAGAATCATCTGACTGTCGTCTCTCCTCTGACTTTAGATGATAATTAAAATGTTATTTGTTTTCAGTGAGAGTTTATGTCGACATAAAATGTTGTTCTCAGACAATTTTCTCGAATTATTTCTGCAATTGTTCAAAGAAATTTATTCATTATAGCTGTTCATTGCTGAGAATAACCAGCAATGTCCTCACCCTAACACAGTACTATGTGATGTATATTTCAATAACATTTTTGACTGTGAGAGAAAACACTACAAACTTGCCCACAGGGGAGAATTTAGTCAACAAACCACCATATCAAACAAATATCTCTTATTTACCCATGCCCATCTCCAAACAGAAGTCTTTATGTTTGTTTTTTCTTCCTGTCTCTACTTTTGAAATCCCAAAAGATCCACAAAATCTACAAAATAAAGTGGGCTGTTTCAGTTGTTTCACTTTCATATACACACTCCAAGACATGGCCATTATTCCAAGCATGTACCACGCTTCAGGGGAAATGGCGATGTTGCCAAAATGATGGATGAAAAATAAAGGGAGATGAAAAACAATTCCATAGAGAGTGGTTATGGTGGCATGTGGAAGCACCAGAGCTACAAGGTACAGTACAGTAAGTCAATTTTAATTAAAAGTTTCTGTCAAGTCAGGGGGCTTGTTTGAAGTGTGGTGAGGGCAGATCAGTAACCATTAGACAGTGGCAAAAATCTTTAGGTAAATAAAAGCATGTGTGCAGATGATCCATATGTTAGATTAACGTTTGCTTTTACTGGAATAAAAGGCACAAATCCTTATAATGACATCAAATCCACACGTTCAAAACCATCAAAAACACTGTAATAAATAAAACTTTAACACGCATTTTTATATGTAACAATAGATCCTGTTACTCTTTGCATACTTTTTTATTCCAAAGGTTTTTTTCTCATCTATTCACAATGTTTTTGTGTCTCAAGGCCAACATGACAAGCTGGCAAAGTGAATTTTGTGAAGCAGTTATTAGCTTAAGAAATAGAGTTCATGGATCTCTTAATGTTTTTTAATGTAGGTGAATGATTGTTTGTTTGGCTGAGTGAGAGGAGTGTGGTGGGCGGCTGGGGCTGGCCCGGCAGGGGACAGAGGATGGAAATTAGCCTAGGCTATAATCCTGCATTTGTGTATATTTTGCAGTAATTGTATTGTATACTTTATGAATGCATTGTCCCTTTAAATAAATAAATACAAATACAAATACAAATCTCGAGAAACAGTTCTCACATAAATGGCCTTTAGTTTGAATCTAAATTATCTGTGTCCTGCCAGATTGATGAGTCCCAAACTGCAGACACCAAAGAAGGTGGTCTAGAAAAGGTCCAGACTCTACATACATGTTATTCACATGACTTCAAAAAATAATTTCCAGAACCTGCACACATTCATTGGTTCAGCTAATCTTATTCAATTTTTTTCAAGGTCAAGCAGCAGATTTTCATGATTAGCTTTTAGCGCAACACAGCCATGAAAGATAAAAGTAATGAGATTAAAAAACTTCATGATGGATGGTCCTTATGTCTGCAGAATCCCAAAAATTAGATCTCAGTCTTCTGTATGAAAGTTCTGTTTGGGAAGACTCTACCACTGTTTACTGCTCTTAGTAAATATGGCCTTTATTCTTTCTGCCAAAAGTATTTAAAACTGGTCCTTCTATATAAAGAATTAATTCTGTCTCTCGCTTTTCTGCAAACTTTGGTAACTGCGAGTTGTTGACTCTGTTGAGTCACCTTAAAGAATTTCACATGAGGTCCTTTACAAGTTTTAAAATAGTCTTTCAATTCAATTAATCTCAGTTCAGTTCAACAGCATTCTGTTCTGTTCCATTCAATAGAGAAATTAGACATTGTAGTAACTCATGTTCTCAGTTCCTTTAGAGAGTCATTAGAGGGTTCTAACTGTGGACAGGAAGGATCTTCTGTAGTGGTCTGTGTTGCAGCAGATCTGAAGAAGCCTCTTGTTGAGGGTGTTTTTATTGTACAGATCATCCTTCTTTTCACGATCAGCTCA
The DNA here is from genome assembly GCA_006937955.1 of Pachypanchax playfairii. Lineage (NCBI taxonomy): Eukaryota > Metazoa > Chordata > Actinopteri > Cyprinodontiformes > Aplocheilidae > Pachypanchax > Pachypanchax playfairii. The sequence goes on from SSNP01000066.1 coordinate 2,945,429, forward strand.
AGAGGATCCAGGTCAGTCCCCAAAACAAAACCAGCCAAAATGATATTAAAGATAAAATGATAATAAAGGATCAACAGACTCTCCAGGGCTCAGACAGTCTCCCAAACAATGAGTAACTGTGTTTGCTGAGTACTTCCATTTTACAGTCTATAGTCAGGTAACTGAGCCAATTCAAACTCTGCTTCAACAATCCTTTTCATAAGCATGATGTCCAACATTCTTACAAACAATGTAAATACTGTCATTACCAAGAAACTTGGTTTGATTGTGAGGGTTTGGACCCTGATAGAACCTGCCATAATACACCTCCAGTATGTTAATATCATCTAATTAAAAACATCTTCTTTTTTTTGCCTGAACTGGTGTTAGTTTAATAAACAGATTATAAAGATTTAAATTTGATGCTTTTGCAGAGGTTAAAATTATATATTTTTATTTGTATGTAAATGAAGACTTCATCTAGAGGAGAGAACAGAGGTAATGCAATTTAATGTGCTTTTGTGATTTATTCCAGTACTGATTTAATAAAGAGAATAGTTGATAATTAAGTTTGTCTTTCCAAAAAGTCATTATATGTGTTACAGTGATCAAATAACACTAAAGGTTTATCATAGATAAAAATGATAATTAAAGATAAACAGTAGCTACAATTTAAAATGGTCAGTAGTTCACCCTGTAGTTGTTCCAGAGAAGGCTAACTTTGCTGCTGGTTACCATGGTGATCTGTCCAGGATGAAAGTGAATAGGTTTTGCGATGCTTGAGTCTAAGTCCAAAGATCACTTAGTAACCCAGTAATCTGTCTCTGCACCCCGTTTCAGAGCCACCCAGACAACTGCTGCTACATAACAACAATCCTCCTTCCTGTAAATTCTCATCTTACTTCCAAACACAAGCACATCTTATTTTTTGAGTGACCCTTTAAACATTCAGGTAGCTATTTACGTGCTCGGCAAGAGTTTCAATGGCCCTGCAAATGTTACCTTGGCTGCAGTTGTGTAATATGAGTTGGTTTGAAATGGTGAAAAGAGGCTTGGATAAGTGTTTCAGCTTCTAAAATCTTACTCCATCATGTTCAAGCTGTAAAACTCTGCAGTTTTAGTGTATTACAGTGACACCCACCAGATTACAGCTTGTGGGAGACAGAGCAGAATGAACTTGAGGCTCTTCTTTCGCTCCATCACCATTGACCCTTGCTTGGTCCTCCACTGGTAGAGTCGTTATGCCACCAAATAAGGTCTCCCGTCAGTCACGTCAACCTCTGGGACATTGTGACATTTGCCGGTACAAACAGTGTCACAGCTGCTTACCTGACCTTTCACAAAGGCTCCTTCAACATTGTGTCGGAGGAGGGGCAGAGTTGCCGTCGACCACATTTCTGCCCTGCCGCAATTTCAGACTAAATTCATGCTCTTAACTGAAGGGTTTAATGATGCTGTAGTTTCAAGAATTGTGTCTGCACATTGCTGTCACAGGATGTAGAATACAAATGAATGAGGGAATTACAAAGACTCATTTTTGATACCCCTGTAGCATCATTATATCCTGCATATCAGGTTGAAATGTGCTTGTCAGCGAAGCAAGAATCAAGAAATGCATGCTTCTGGAGATAATTAACAACTTTTTACTTTGTGCAATGCCCCATGACAAAATGCCTTTGCTAACACTGCCACCCGGTGCACGAAAAAATACTTGTAATTAATTTCTGCAGAATAATTTCTCCATATTACAGTAAGGAATCTAAATAATGTGCTCCTTCTGGGATGACAAAACAAAACCACTCTATATGTGGGTGTAACGGCAGACTTTATCTAATGGGAGAAACAACAATCTGAACTGAATTCAGTGGATCAAGCCCCATCTTAGTTTGACACTATTCTTAGTCCTGTAGTTTACAAACCTTGAATGCTAATGATATTGTTAACATTCTGTGCATGCTAGCACCGTGCAAGCATTCTAATCCAGACATGCATACACACGCTTTGAACTAATTGCTTACTCTACTTGGCATAAAACACGCCATTAGCCTTAAATGCTTCTGGGGCTTCTTCATGCTTACAGATATATTCCTTACATGCTGATTCTTTGCTTGTGCTCAACTGAATACAAATTTCACTGACCTTCTTGTCCTTTCTTTTCAAGTTTCTGGTATTTATTTCAACCATTGCTCATTATCACGCAGCCAGCTGATTGAAACTGTTCCTGTTAATCATCAGATTTCATCCAATCATCACTTTCACACTCAAGCAATCTAAAAAATTCAAACTGTCATGTCATTGCAGATCTCTGATTGTGCTATCTATATGCAAATGATGTGTGAAATAGGACAGCAGCAGCAGGGTAGCAGGCTTTTGTTGGAGACTGTATGTACCAACAAACCTGTGTAACGCAGCATCTTATATTTAAAAACCAAATGACCTTAAATAAGTTAGAAAGATGATTTGTAGCATTGAATTCCTATTTATTTGCAGCAGCCTTCAATAATAGTATTATCAATTTTAGCTACAACCTAATCGACTCAGCATGTGTGTTTGCAGATGTGCAGCATCTGGATGTGCACAGTATCGGGTTTTTAGCTGTGTTTCTTCCAAAGTTGTCAAAGTGCCTGTACAGTACATGAGAGCGCAGCAGGCAGCTCTGGGGATGAGATGAAAAGCTTTTAATGTAGGTAATGTTCTGGTTAGAAGTGGTACTTTACATAATGATATATATAATTATTATAGACGAAGAAGATGGTGTGCATGTATTTCCACCTCTCAGTTCCATGTGAGGCTGCATCCGCTTTTTTAGCAAACCTGCCAAAATTTGCACATATGATGATAGAAATAAAAATGCATGTGAATCACGTGCATGAAATGAAGACTTTTAGAAGAAGATGAAATCATTTTAATAGGATGCATGAGGACACAAACGGATTAACAAACTAGTTTAACCCTTTCGTGATACATGGTCGCGCTGTGTTTTTTTTTTTCTTTGTAGTGTAACATCATCAGGCGTCCAGAGGATCTAAACATGTTATACATCGTTTGAAAGCAAAAAGTCTCATGATTCCAATGGTGTATTCCAATAAAGGATATAATCAAAGCTTTAGACACAATGAGCGTTTTTGTCAAACCACTTGATTTAAAAAAAATAATCTATCTTACCGTTAATGTCCATGTAGGACTCATAAATCATTTTGTTTAATAGTCCACCACACCATGCTGAATTCATTTTCAGAGCACATATTTTAAAAAAGGATCATATAACTCAGTAAAAGTAACACTCACACTGATTCTGACTATTATGGATGAAACTTCAGAGTGTTTTATTTCCAAAGAGGTATTAACTATATTTCTACTCCAAATGGTTCAAGAACAGCTTCAATTTTGAAATTGTTATGTTTAATTAAAGCGTTGTGTGCAAACATGTCAGGAACGCTAAGAGGTTAACATGTTTTCTTCATATAAAAAATAAATACTAAGGGATGTGGGGCTGGACGGTGGTGCTGGTGGTAGTGCTGCTGCCTTGCAGTAAGAAGGTCCTGGGTTTGAAACCTGGCTGGGGCCTTTCTATATGGAGTTTGCATGATCTCCCCCGGGCATGTGTGGGTTTCCTCAGGGAACTCCAGCTTCCTCCCACAGTCCAAAAATATAAATACATAAATATATATACAATTACAGCTGGAGATAGACACCAGCTCCCTGTGATCCTGAACAGGAATACGCAGGCAATCCTCTAACACATAGCTGTAGCTGCTTCCTGTTGAGGTTTCAGATATCTGTATCATAGAGATCATCCTCTGCACCTTCACCACGATGTGGAGAGGAGAGCATGGCAAACTGCAGGTAAAAACCTAAATGATGAGATCAATTAGTTTAGGAGGTTTTCGTAATTCATCACAATCCAGACGTGTTCTGATGAGTCATGGCGACTAAAGAGAGGATTACATCCCGTATAAGAAGGTCTAAACAAAACACTTTACCAGAAGACATATTTAATACTATTATTATTATTATTATTATTATTATTATTATTATTATTAATATTTGATCAAATAAACGTTTTTCTCATCAGTAAATGAAAAATGTCCTTTATGAGTGACCGTAGATGCTTCTTAATCTTGAGAAAACTAAAATTGCACATTAAAAGCAGAATTTGGAAAGTCTAAATATCTGTAAAGTTTTGGTTACCAATCACATTTTGTAAATCAGTTCCACATAAAGGAAAATATATACATTTGGATGGGAAACAAAATACTTACTAATCTATTCTAATACACAGTCACTTGTTTCTCAAAATGTGTTTTACTCTTTTTTTTATACAAACCTAAAACTGTCACCGCTTTTCCTTGATGCTTGCAGGAAATTAATCTAATAATGAATTCTTTTACATAACTATCAACACACAGGGTACCAGTTTAAATGTTCCCCAGCAAGCAATCAGCAAAAATTAACATAGTGAGAGTCAGTGTGAGCATCACTGCAACATTGTTAAGAGATGAAAACATGTTGTAGCCTGAGGGCAAACAGATACTTCAACAAAGAGGAGATAAAAAGCACAAAGCCGCTTCATCGCTGGGATTTAGTCAAAGACTTATTTTTTCCTTTTGCTGCGTGTTATACCACAGTCTTATTTTTTTTTTTAATTATACATATATACACTGCTTATATATTAAGTATAATGCTGAATTCTTAAGCAGTAACAGTCGGGCGGTTGCAGATTTTGTCCCAACATCTGAAACTAACTCCAAATTAGGAATCTTATTGTTCTTGATTACTTTAAGTAATGAAATTAGCTGCTTGATTACAGTTTGTCATGCCTGTTTTAACTGTGATGTATGTAACTAAATCCTTTAAAATCTGATCATTTTCTTTCATTAGACTTTAATTATGTTTAAATCAGTCTGTTTCCACTTCCTGACTCAACTCTTGAGCCTTTGTCTGAGTTTTATCAAGACAATTTTTCAAGACTGACTGATAAGAATTCAGTGTTTTCTTGTAGGAGCTGTTTCAGCTATTATCATTTATGTCTGATAAAAAATAAACTATACAGTCAAAATATTTGGAAATCAGCTTCAAACAGTTTTTTTTACTTCTGACCACATGAATTTGCAGCCATCTGTGTATTTTTAAAATGTGTTTGGAAATACATCAGATGTTGACATTGGTTTTGTGAACATGTTACTTGATAATAAACAACAGAAACGAGACAGTGTAGATATTTACACTTAAATACCATTTTGTTTGACTTGAATCTGCTCCAAACTTCCATGAAATCCGAGCTGTAAAACACCAAAAAGCCCATATCTAATGTAAGTTAGTGACCCAGACAGGCAGATGAAATGTGTCAGTGAGCAATGTCCCCAAAAGTCCCGCCAGGCGCGTCACAGTCATGCTTCTCCACTAAGGCCATGTTTTCTACATCTCTGCATCTGCATTAACACTGCCCAGCTGGAGCTCACCTTTATGTTACGGCTGTTTGACACAAACAGTTATCAGATAATATTATCATGGAGCCACCATGTTCAGACCAACACTGGGAACACACGGGGTCTGATAAGAGGCAGCCGTGGCAGCTGGCAGGTCATGTTTTTCCTCCTTCCCACTGGACCGGAGAGTTCAGCAGCTACAAGCCAGAGGAGTCGGCCTGTGTAAATGGGATAAAGAGAGACACTGTGAATTTAATGTATTTGCTGAGGTTTTCTGTAATGAATGGAATCTGATGTAAACTTGGCGACATGGGAGAGCTCACTTCCAAACAGACTGACTTTATTCTAATGTTGATCAATAGAACTCCAGGATTTCAACTTATCTTTCCTTTGGATGTCAGCTGCTTTGTAATCTACTTTCACAGGAAAATCTTTTGTTGCTTGAGCATCTTAATAGTGACCCATTAATCTTTTTAGCAAATGAAAAGGAACTAAGCAAAGACATGATTTTAAGTTGATCTCACAATCACATCACATTCTAACAGGTCACGTTGGCTGTGACGAGTTTTAATTCTCTGTGGGGGACTTCCAGTGATTTGTAGCAATAGAAAAAAAGGAAACATACATTATTTTTTAACAAATTAATTAATCAAACAATAATAAATTATTGTTTAACAATAATTTGGTTGATCAAGTATGTTTTTTTTCTGCATCTAGAAAACTGAAGTACAAGAAACTCTAAATTAACTATAATAAATGATCAACTAAAGAATGATGCTGTTGAAAGATGTTACTCCCTTTGCTAGTAAACAATCTGCAGCCATTTTCAAATCTGAGGCGCATGTGCAAACATGGCCGCATATATATATATGGAAATTGACACATGCGCACTCAATTACGGACTACGACTGACGTATCAATAATTCTAATTGTAGGGACACGGCAGCAGCCCTATAAGACATTATAATATTGTCCATCTGCTGATGATCTCCTTTTGCCCTCCTCTGGTCCACTTTCTCAAAAACTTTTAAGGACTTTCTGTCAAGACATGTTGAGTTTTAGTCTAACAGGACTAGAAAATGACTCGTGTTCAAAGAAAAACTGTGATTTTTCTTCCTAAAAATCATAATTTTGAAAAAGTAATAACAGCAAAGTGTGTTTGACTTAAAGCCATAGTGCGTAACTTCTGTAACTTCTGTCGCCCCCTAGCGGAATTTTTGCGTCATTACAACAATAAAGCTGGCGCTTCCATATGACGTAAGCCCAGCTGCCACCGCTTTATCTCTGCCGTTGTTATTCCAACCGGTATCTGTCTTAATCAAGCTTCAAATTCAGTCTGTTTACTTTACCTGGCTCTATATTTGTTTCAATAAATATCATTTCATTGTTGAAAAAATCAAGAGAAACCAGTAAAATATAAAAATACTGGTAAAAAAAACCTTCAGAGTTCAGGTTGGATTGTTTACAGGTTTGATTGTTCACTTTAATCTACATTTAACAGTTTGGTGTTGAAATTTATTAGTCAGCTGTTGGGGCCACAATGATCTATTTGTCTTATTCAGTGAATTTTTTCAGTTTTGACACGATGCAGAATCCTGCAGTCAGCTGCACTGATCTGACTGACTGAAAAACCGTTACACTGGTAAACTGACAGACACAAACTGACACAGATAGAGACAGAATCAGCTGATCAGCTGGAACTTCGGCGCTCTGGGTTTCATCTGGTGCATTTTATATTTTGACAGTGTGTGCGGACCTGCGGACCACTTATGTGCACCCCTGAACATCAGCCAGATCTCTTCTCTCCACCGAGGAAAAGCGACGCCGATACAAATTCGCGTTTGCCTTCTCCTTCGGTCACTTTCCTTCTTAGCCAACAGTCCCTCTGCTGAACGTCCAGGAATTATTTTTTTTTTCGTGGTAGGATCCACTTCCCGATAAGTGTCTCTCAGCTGTTTATTTGGATTCTCCGCCATGTCGACCTTCACGTTCTGCCGGCTGCTACGAGACACTGCGTTCTATTTCTTATTATTTTTCTTGTTGTGACATAAAAGACGTAATTTCATGTGCGACAGCGCGGGAATGTCGCAAGTCGACACGCAAAGTAAAAATTATATATATTGAAAAATACCATGAGATGTTTGAGGAGCCGATCGGCTTAATCTGCATTGTGTCATCTCCTCTGATAGTGGCTTGGCTGAAACGGACATCCACGGACATGTAAAAGTTACGCACTCCAGCTTTAAATTGTGAGTCTTCTTGACTTCTTCAATCATTCCTTTTAATTAAAGGGGATCAAAACTCAGTAACTGCTGGTTCACATGTAAATACAACCTGATTTTTCTACTGTGTATAATTATTGCTGTGATAGTACATTTCCCTGCACATACTTCCAGTTGTGATAAGATCTAAAGAAGACAGGCGTGGCAGCATGCTGAGGTTGAACATCTTCTAAGATTGCTGAGTTTAAGATAAAAATTGTTTCCATTTTGCTGAAAGATGAGGACATGATCAATATGATCCCTATGAGGGAACAAAACTGTAGTTCTCCAATTATTTGGCTTTCACAGCAGACTTCACCTCCTCCCTTCAGAGAAACAATCACTCTTTGTACTCGGCTGTTGCAAGGCTGCAAAAATTAAATCACACATTCCTTCTCTGTGCTGTCTGAAAAGACCAACCTGCAAAAATGAAAAAGAAAATGGAAAAAGGATCATCACTTTTACAGTTAACAGGTTTAAAAATCCCTCCACTGGTTTATTATAACGTTCTTCAATAAAAAAAAACCTGTACAGTTGCGTTAAGTATATGTTTTTCTCTTTTACCAAGAGTTGATACACAAAAAATCAGTCTGTTACTAAAACTTAAAAACTAAAATATAACAAATTCCAAAGAAGGTCAAATTATACATGCAAAAGCAGCACTGCGTCTAGACTAAAAAACTAATTAAACCACCTGCTTTTGTGCCAACATTTAACGCTTGCATGATTTAAAGTCAGCAGTTTACACTGTGTTGCTGCGACTTTGGAAAACTTTTTTGGTGTGAAGTATAATTTTTTACACAAATGGATCCAGAAGGAGTTTAAATTTTTTATCTTTGTCATCAAATGAAAGTTATAGAGCCAGTCTGTAAAAACTGTGAATATAAACAATGTTATAAATAAAATGTATTTTCCTGTTTCAGTATTCACACATAAACATAAGGATTATTTAATTGGTTGTAATTTCTTTTGTTTAATCCACCCAGTTATTCTAATGTCTCTCCGGAGACAGTTTGGATTATCAGATTTAACATTTCCCTCTCTGTTACTTTTGCCATGCTGTAAAATTAAAAGGCTCCTCTGGAAAAATTAGAAAACAATCAGATACTGGATAATGTACGGAAAGGTCACAATCAACTGTAAACTATGAGCTTATGATGCGTTTCATTTGTGTAACCTGTGTTGATCTGAAGCTCTGCAGGACTGATAGAATGGGTTGTAGGGTGAGGTCGCCCCCTTGTGGTCAACTAGCTTTTTTATCTCTAGGAAATGTTTTAAATTAAATGCTCACAAACATTTACATAAACTGTGATTAATTCTGAAAAGTTCATCAGTCCAAATTATTGCTGCTCTATTGATTCTAACATGTTTTTTCGAAAAAATGTTTTATCATATAACAATTCAGGATTAACACCCTCACATACTGCATGAGAATAATAAATGTGTATTATTTTTATTGTTAAAGAAATATTAAAAAATACAAGTCTGAAAATAATTCATTTTTTTTAAATAATGAATGTGAGATTAGGTCACACATGAGTCAAATGTTTCTGAAAAATTACATTGTTGTCCATTGTCCTTCTCTTCATACATTTAAAAGTAAGACAGCTGAGTTTTAAACATAAAGCTTTATGTAAACACTGACATCATCAACGTCATCATCAAACGCCAGAAGAATAAAATCCTGACAATATCATAACAGAGGTGAGTTTTGTAAACATAAAACTCAAGAACATGTTTGATCACAAAGAGTAAAAATCCAAAAACACATCAAAATGAAAGTTCATAGACCGTGTGGAATCATGTTACAATAGCATAGCAGATTGAATTAGCACCTCTTCTCTTCCCAGTGGAACAAACAATATCAACATAAATCCTCAGTAAGGCCTGCTAATCTGTAATCCCAGTGGCTTGGTGTTGGCCCGTTTAGTGTCTGTGTATGGCCTGTCCAACAACACACAGGTCTGGGTGTGATGCAGAGCGTGCAGCTGCTCTGAGGTCAGTTTGGCTGCCCCATAATTCATCCACACTGGTTGGTTCGTCATCCAGCCTTTAAAAATGAACACAGAACGTTGACTTTAGTGACATGGGACATATTCCCACTAGGATTAAACAGCTGTTCACATAAATAAGATTTCATACAATTTAACAAGTAAAGGCACAAAGTGAAGGTGGAAAACAGCAAAGCTTTTCATGTCCCTGCAGAGAGAAGGTCTCACTTCACAGAGTTTTACTTTGAAACTATCACACTGTTTTGAAAAAGTATTTGACTCCTTACAGATTTCTTCTGTTTTTGTTGTCCTGTCATGTTTAAAAGTGTCAGATCAGCAAACTAATAACCTGATTAATGGAAAATTCAGTTTTCAAATGGTTTCATTTATCATTTATTTACTAAGAGAAATAAGCTATCCAACTTGAAAGTGAAAAGTATTTGCCCCAAAACCTAAAAACTGTTTTTTCCACCCTCTTATCAACAGCTGCAGTTGGGGCTTTTGATATCGCTGTGGAGAATTTTTGACCCACTCTTCTTTGGAGAATTGTTTTGGTTTTTCTAGCACCAGTGACATGTTTCAGGCCACTACAGCTTATCAACCAAATTTAGGTACTGACTTTGACTAGGACACTCCAACACCTCATTTTAGTTTTTGGAATTATTCAGTGATGGACTTGCTGGTGTCCTTTTGATCGCTGACCTGCATAAACAAAGTGTTCTTGAACTTAAGGTCATGAACTGACAGCTAGACTTTAGGATTTTGTGGTAAAGATCAGAACTAATGGTTTCATCAGTTACAAGACGATCAGGTCCTGAAGCAGCAACCAGCCCATCATACTACCACCACTATGTTTGACTGTCAATAAAATGTGTGATTTGATTTGTGCTCATTTTGGTCCGTAGTGGTTTTCATCTTTTGGAACTCTCCCATGGAGGATATGTTTGTTGGCTCTTTTACTTCTTGTTAAATCATGAACTCTGACCTTAACCGAGTCGAGTGAGATCTGCTGAGCTTCAGATGTTGTTCTGGGCTCTTGTGTGATCTCTTTGATGAGTCATCAATGTGATAATTGTTTTTTCTTGTTTATAAATAGAAATATTATTTAAAAACGTAATGTTGTATTTACTCCGTTTATCTTTGATATTAGTTTGCTAATCTGAAACAAGTGTGACAAAACAAAGAAAGAAAAAATCTGAAGAATTCTGTCAGGGGAAAATATTTTTATAGCACTCTGTAATATTTCTAAAGCTGAACAAACACTTTTAAATAGATTTTGCAACATGGACGTGACCAGAATATTTAATTTGAATTACCATCTTCTTTTTTGGTCTCTTGCTGTCTAAATAATTATATTGCAATTTCTTTGGCTGACCATCTGCAACAAACTGATAATTTATAAAGCAACTTTGATGTAACTAAAAGCAAGATATGAGCAGCCACTTTGCTTTGAACAATTCAAGCAATTCAAGTTTTCACCAGATTCCAATTAACACAAGTTTCTGATTATTCTGTTTTTCAAGAACATTTTAAACAAGTGTGCAAGATTTCAGAAACAAAAATGTAAAAAGGTTACCCCTTTGAACATATCGCTGGTTCACTTCCACAAGTCTCCGCCACTGAGATGCCATGACATCGTCGTGTCGTATTTAGACTCTGTCTTCGGTCCGACTGGCTTCGCCGTACAAAGGGTCGAGGTCCTTGAACAGACACGGGGAACCGCCCTCGACTCCCCCAAAAACTTGAGAGAACAGAGACTCTAGTGGAAGTCCAGGCTTGAGGAGGTTGGGGAACTGAACAAGGCTGGGCCTCAAACATAGATGGAGAGACTGGACAAAAAACTGAGCGGGCATTACTGAACGTTCGACCGTTAGTTGAGTCTTCGCTGCTGTTCTCTCTTGACCATCTCTGTAGGTTTGGTGAGGCTGGTGGAGATGGTGCTTTGAAAGGGTATGAGAGACCTGAGTCTGAGTTTGAAATGTTCTTCTTTGCAACAGGTGGGCTGGGGAGTCTCCTCTGAAGAACTGGTGGGGAGGGAAGTGTCCTGTTGACAGGGGGGGTTGTTGATGAAGGAGGTGTATGTTGCTTTTTTAAATTTGGGGGACTTGGGAGTTTTCGGTGTGAGCTGTTTGGGGTAGAAGGTGTGGACGGTAACATCCGTGCTCTAGAGACAGGTGGGGTGACCTGTTGACTGGTAGGTACTGCAGACACTGTGGCTTTAGGTTCCAACACTGGAAGATTCTCACCATGTTCTAAATTTGCTGATTCTTTAGCCTTTGCAACACAACCTGCTGATGACTTATCTGAGGACTGTCGTAGGTTTATGATCTTTCTGGCTTGTTTGTATAAAGAATCAGTTTCAATTCCTGAATGTGGTTGAACATCTTGTTGGCTGATCTTTGGTGAAACAGAGATGTCTTGTGCATCTGGTGTAGCAGAAGAAATAATTTTAGAAGATGGTGGAAAGCCTCCTTTGCTTGGCAGCACAGTAGCAGGCTGAACTGACGCCCTCAGTCGTTGTGATACTGCAGCTCTTTTTAACACGGGCGACTTTCCTACTTTTGCAACCCCATCTCCTGCTGCGTTAAACCCACCCTGGGCACTTTCAAAAGAATTGTCCATCAGTACTTCCAGCGGAGGTGGAGGAAGACTATCCAGATCTAAATAATAAGTTTTCTCTGATGTTATGGATTCAGATCTACAACTTGTTATACCAGAACTGAGCACCGCTTCCACATTTCCTAAACCAGGTAGGACTGGAACTCCACACCTTCTCACACCTTTCAGAGGCCCAAGAACTTCAGGATCCTCTCTTTCTTCAATTCCTTGACTGAAGGTATCAATTAGTTTTTTGACTGAGTTCCTGCCTCTCTGAAGGCCAGAGGATGGCCGCGGTGACAAAGGCGGGGTAGGCGGTGGAGTAGCTTTGATAGGACCCTTGGAAGTGTTTTTGCCTTTTTGTTTATCTTCTTCCACATTTTTGGTCAGCTCTTCTTTTTTATTGTTACGCCTTATAAAACCTTCTTTGTCTTTTGGGAGTTGGGTATTACTGTCCTTACCCTGTAAGGGATGCTTGGCATTTATTGCTTGAGATTGTTCAGTTGAGTTTCCTTGAGTATGTTTATTTGGAGCAGTCTTTGAGTTTTTGACTACTTTGCCTTTGCTCAGTTTCTGCAACCTCTGATTTAAATCCTTCTGTGTTCTTTCTAATTCAAGCAGTGTAGGATCTTCACCTCTGCTCCGAAGGGATTCTGCTGACCGAGAACGTTGCCCTCTTGTCACTGGGTTCTTTTTCACTCCTGGCCTCCGAACAGCTGATGCTGTTTGAGGCCTCTTTGGAGATTGCAACTCTTCATCTGTCCACTCACGTCTAGTGGTTTTTGGGCAGGCAGCTACTTTAGCATTGGCACCTGAGTTCAGTTTTGGAACAAATTGTATCTTCCCGCTTATAGCGTTTTTCATTTTGAGAGTCATTTCCACATTTCGAGGATTCTCTATGCGTTTTTTTGATAGGCGGCACGGAGGTTTCTCACAACTGACGGGTGAAGAATTAGATCGCATTCTAAATGCTGCTTGTAGCTCGTCCACATCTTTGTCCATTTCCTCACCATTGTGGTTATCTTCTTCCCCATCGTCTAATGAGACTGATCCTAGCAAGGAGTCTCTTTGGTCACTAGGCATTATGGTGCATGTTGAACCGAGTGAGTTAAGTGAGTTGAGGGAAACACTTGGGCTTATTTGAGTCTGATACTTTTGATTTGACACTCCAGTAACGTTCATGGAGGTGTATTCCAAAGGACTGACAGAGCTTCTGTTTGTTCCAGAAGACTCACAACTCTCTCTTCTATGACGTTTTTCAGATCCATTTAGGGATTCATTCTCAGCCCCAATGCCACTGTCCTCACTAAACAGAGCAGAGTCCTCTGGTCCAGGCTTTCGCAAAGAGGCCATTTCAATACGGGTCAAAAGTTGCATTAATCTAGCCTCTGCTGCATGTTTGGCTTTTAGTTTCTGTTCTAAAAGCTCTGACACTGAGCCAAAATACTCCACTGCCTCTTCCAAAGCAGAGTCCCCAATACCACCAACAGCCCGACTAACATTTCTCATTCTCTGTGTGGTATACTGGAGCAGCTGCTGTAGCAAATCAGGTGGAGGGTCAAGATTCACAGAGCCAGACTTGCAAGTTGGAGTAGATGAGATATTTCTCATTTGGCTTGGCCAGGAAAGATGTTCCCCATTTTCTTTTAAAACTTTTTCTCCCTCCTCTGCCATCTCTTCCAGTCCTTTAATTATTTCTTCATAGCGTAAGGTCATGAAAGCCACCATTGGTTGAACATAAATCTGAGTTTCAGCAGCTTGTTCCAAAAGTTCAAGCAGAGAATTATACTTATTTATGCTAGGGTTCAAAAAGGCATAAGCAGCTTGATGAGCTTTCACCAAAGGTTCAGGAAAATCCACTTTTTGATCAGTCAATATTTTACTTTTATCCTTGTCTTTCTTTTTTAAAGTTTTTGCACCTTTGGCAGTTTTCTTAGTTTTTTTGACTGACTTTTTATCTGACAAATCCTGTTTGTCGATGTTTTTCTCTTTTCTTTGCAAAACTGAACCGTTGTCCATTACCTGATTTTCCAGTTTATCAGAGTTCACTGCTCCTATGTTTACTTGCTCAGTAACATTTCTCTTTTTTTGTGGTGTCATTTGTGTCTCTTTCTGGGATACTTGGGTGTGTGTGTCTCCTTTTTTCTCCTTTGTGTCTCCATTTGTAGATCCAGTTGATTTAGGATTCACTCCATCTTTGTATTGGGGATCTGTTTCTTGAGGCGTAGGAGGCAGCATCCTTCCCTTCTTCATTGTAGCCAAAGTGACAAAATTATTACTTTTGGATGGTGAGCAACCCATTTTTGTTTTTGTTGTTTTTTTCCAAAAACAGGATGACGTTTGTGAGCTCTTGGAATAAATAAAACAGAACAAACAATAAAAAACAGCCAAGTTCTTTAGCCACCGGCCGTATCTGTCATCCTCAGATGGTTCAGGTTGTAGAGTCTAATAAAATCCTTCTCAGCAAGGAGACAGCCAAAACAAAATGTGAATAAATCCATTTTAAAAACTGTTTCAACCTGTCACAGATAGGCAAAAACAAACCCACAGACTGGTCGTCATGTTTGTTAAAATTTCCTTGTTGAGTGCTCTAAAATACGTTCCTCTGTATGTCACACAGGACAAGCAGCTGATAGGATTAGGGAGGCTTTCAGTGAACTCCTCTGCCTGAACATATGCCATGTTACAGCAAATAAAACTCACCTACTTGTAAGAACATAAGCTCATTTGGGTAATGAGGGCTGGTCTAAGGTGGCTTTTTATAGTCTGTTAAAAAATGTCTTACCATAGCTCCTATTAAAATAAATTAAACCAGCTCAGGGCTTTATATTTAACTAGTGTTAGAAAACAGGCAACTGTTGTTACAGTCAACCAATATGACTTAAAATGCCATAAAATTATAAATGTTATAAATGTGTTTGTGTCGTTCATTTATTAGAAATTATTTGTTCCATACGACTGAAAAACTGAACAATAAATTCTAGAAATAAAAGATTATGACCTGTTCAGGTGTAGCCCCACATCTCACCCAGTGAATGTTGGAGACAGACACCAGCTCCCAAAACCTGAGCAGGTAAAGAAAATGACTGACGGACTATAACTCAGAGTTTAAATAAAAAAATAAAAGCCCTTTTAAAATAAAATGTTTTAGAATGTTTAAATCTTAATAGAGAAAACATGTTTCAAACTAAGATATTCACAAACAATAAGAGTAAATAAACCACCACCTTTAATTTTCAATCACAAAAAAAAAACAGATCTGGTGAAGAATTTCAGTTAAAGCACTATAAAATGTCTAAAAACGGGAAAAAAGGACAAATACAATTTGTAATCAATGAAATCATTTGAATGTTTGTTTTATACCAAATAACAAAACTTTTCTTACTCAGTATTTATTTAAAAATATTGTATTTGATCGTCAACGCTGCTCTTCTTCATTTGTGGTCTAATGAGACGTGGAATCTGTAAGTGCGCCCTCCTGTGGCGATAGAGTAGCTTTGCAGGTCGCTATCAAAATAAACGAAAGTTGTGGTCAAATAGACATAAAATGTTCACTAAGCAGAAGAAACTAGTTTACTTTTGATTTATACAACTGTTATTTATAGGGTACACATTATAGTTTAAATTGTTGCAAGTATTTTTGGGTGTTGGTAAGAAAACGAAGAAGAAGAAGCTGAAGAAGAAGTAGAAGAAGAAGGGGAACCTACGCGCGTGTCAGCGCCTGTCTCGCGCCCTGCTGAGGTGTTACTAACAGCCGCCTCCTCCTCAGGTGAGTGTTGGATGATTTTACTTCACTTTAGACTCATTAATTGATGTCATGGGCTTAAAACTTACAAGAACTACATTTATTTTTATTTTCATGATCTTGGTGTCGATAAAAAACCCACATTCGATACATTTTTTTTAGCTAGCTAGCGTCTTAAAATGATATGAGAGTTGTAACATTTGTCTAAACTGTTACTTTTAAAGATTTTGATGAATAAATCAAATTTATCATATTTTACATCCTTTAAAAGCACAGCACGCCCCTTTTGGAATTAGCTCTCGGTGTCGCCGGGCTGCAGTTTGTGGAAACACTGTGTAGCTAAAACATACATTTCTGTTTTAAATTAGTTTTTATGTTTTAAATTAGTTTTTGTGTTTTTAAGTGAGTTTTAATATTTTTTAATTACTTCCTCAGGGCTGAACAAACATTCCTTGCAACCCGGTTAAAGTTTCGACAGTAACTTGTAGGCACTGGAAACAAATTCTGGTCGTTAGTCATTATTTTGGGTAATTGTTTAATTATTTGTGCACAATAACAAAAGGGGGATTTTATTTACATGCTCTTTTTGGGCTATAATGACTTGACATACAGTACTGTTCAAAAGGTTTAAGCAGGTATGACTAAATGCTGCATAAGATGATTTCACAAGTATGCATTGTAATTTTTTATTCTTATTAATTTGAATAATGTGAATAAGTATGTGCTGTGACCAAGTTTCCTTCCAGTGTTGGTTGCACAAGTCTGGGATTTTCTGGGCTCCAGCTGTTCTGATGAGACAGACATATAAATATTGCTGTAGTTCTGATTTAGCAGGATGCTGTTAGTTAACTGAAAAGCTGTTGAGTAAAACAAACATGGAGATTTATCCTTCATGCAGACCTGAACTCAATATTATTGATTATATTGGGGAGAACATGAAGAGACAGAAGAACACAGAATGAATCATTGAAAGGACCAAATCTTTTACCTGTTCCTTTATCTTCAACCAGCAGACACCATCATCCTCTCCCACACATGACTCAAGCTCTGGCATGATGAAAACTCCTTCTCCTGTATCTTTGCGGGTCAAACGCAAAAATGTTCGCCAGATCAGAAGACATCTCTGCCTAAACAGAGTCCATGGACAAGACATGGCGCTTTCGCTGTGGAGGATTCAGCCCAGCAAGCGAGATGTGCATCACCTTAAAATGCCCTCCCCCACTGTCATCCATCGGCAGGAAATGACATCATATTTCAATCTTTTTGGTAAATAAATAAATGGAATGGCCGTAATGTGGAGGAATCTGGGTGTTAATGGTAATGGAATGATATGATTGTTGTGGTTTCAGATGACGACTTGATTCGAGACTTTCTGAGGATGGACTGTTGCTACAAGTTGACAGACAAGGTAAATGTTTCTTCGACTGGAAAATAAACCTCAGTCAAGCTCCTTCTGTACTTACATCATGTTTTTTACTTCCTCAGTACCTTTTAGCCATGACCTTTGTGTACTTTAAACGGGCTCGCTTCAGTACTGCTGAATACACCAGGAAGAACTTTTTCATTGCACTGTAAGTTTACGGGGGTGCACGTGTGTGTCTGTGCATGTGTGTAAGTTTTACTACTTCCCAGACTTATGTCCTTTGACTTTAGTTATCTTGCCAACACTATGGAGGAGGACGAGGAGGAGAGCAAATATGAAATCTTTCCGTGGGCTTTAGGCAGGAACTGGAGGAGGCTGTTTCCTAGCTTCCTCAAGCAGCGAGACGAGTTGTGGTGTCGTATTCAGTACAGAGCGGCTGTCAGCAGGCGCTGCTGTGAGGAGGTGTGTAGGAACGATTTGCAGTACAGACCAGTTTTATTGCATAAAGACAATTTCTTCCTAGTGTTTATTTTGTTTGTGTCTCTGCCTCACAGGTGATGGTTATTGTGTCCTCTCATTTCGTGTGGCAGCGACAGCGAGCCAGTCACCACAGCGGCGCCCTGCGGCAGTACAGTGATCAAGGCCCTGCTCGTTTTCCCCGAGGCCCATTTGCCTCACCTGTTACCTGTACCCTCTGTGTCTGTGGCAGCAGACTTAATCACAGCTCCGCCTCCAACTGCTCACCTGCTCAGGTTGTGGAGAACACCGCAGCACACCCGTTCACGTCTTCTCTTGGTTGGGAGCTCACTCCACCTCGGATTGCTGCGTTTCACCAGAAGGATGACAGCGAGACACAGAAATCAAGCTGCTTCTGTTCAGCAGAGGCTCCCAGTAGGTGTCGGGGGGGCGGGGGAGGGGGAGGGTTGCAGGTTTTCAGTTCAGAGCTCTTTGGGAATCCGCTTGAAAACTCATGATCCTGTCAGACTGATTTTTTTTTCAGTGTTTGAATCTGCAGCTGAACAATTGTCAGTGAATTACATGGTCTGTTCAGGATTGAGCTGGATTTTGATTTGATGTAATCAGTAAAGTATTTGGTGCCTGAACAAACAAAACAATTCCTCTGACATGATCCAAGGTACAAAAGAGACAGAAAGTGAGGAAATAAACAGCTAATGTAAAAAAAATGTTTAAAAACTGTAGAACTTTTGACCAAAACCACTTCAGAAGACATAAAGGGGGAAGAACATGATTGGACTTTAGTTGAGATTTTTCCTCTGGAATGTTTATGGTTCTATTGATCATGTTCTGAATAGTTTCCTCTCTTTGACAGGGGAGTCGTCTTCCTACGGATCCTCCTTCGACTCCTTCATAGACTGGATCAATGAGATGTAGACCTGCGTCCATGTTCCATCACGTTCCTCTTCATCATCTGAGAAGTTCTGCTAGTTCATCACTAACCTGTATCAAAGTTTTCCTTTCAAGTTTGGGTCTGAATCTGTCACTGAGTGCACGAACAGACCAACACAGTAAAGTTCCAGCTGCAGTTCTCTATTTATTTAATTTATTAACTTATTTGTATTGTCATTTCTTCAGATTGAACATCTATTGAAGTATATCTTATTACACAGAGGTGTTCCTTTTTTTATTTTACAGGTTTGTTTACAAAAATTTCAGTTTGATCATCCAACACTGAGATTGAGTTTAAAGAGCCTGTTGTGGTGGACTGTTACAGATCCATTAGGATTTTGACACAATAACTTTAGGCTGTTCAGCATCTTCTGATCTCATTTACAAGATTAAAATCTGAATGAAAGTCACCCGAAATGTTTATCATCTGTTGTTTATTTTCATATTGTATCTGGTAACATCTGCTTGATTCCAGCTACTGAAACTTCCTCAGTTTCACCAGGAATGCTGAAAAACACAAAGAACTGAATGAGAATTAGCAGATTAAATGAGACTAAAAGTGAGCAGAGATCCGACCTGTGTGACTCATCTGTTCCGGATGAGGTCTAGCGATGTAGGGAACGTTCCCAAAGGCAGGCGCGCAGTCCTCTTCTGAAATGGAACAAAGCTGTAGGAAAAAGCTTCATGTGGTTTCCAGTCTGATACTTTGATCTGAACGAACCTGCGTCTGCTTTGTCTGACGTCTCATCTTCCAGCCTCAGATCTTCAGCCATGTTTGGGGCTTTCCTGGTGCAGTACTGTCCATCTTTCTGCAGGGCTGGGGCCACCACCCAGTCCCGGATCGGGACCTCTATGATCCGTTCACACAGCAATGGGAGCGCAGAGCAGCGCAGACCCTCCAGCAGATCTATGACCTGCGTAACACTGTTACAAATGGAAAAACAAGCTGATGATGATCATTTACTTTAACAACTAGAAGAGTCTCATACACATCTGATAAAAGTACGTACGACTCCAGCTTCATAATGAACTCAGTGATACTTTAAAATAAACAGATACACACTTGGCGAGGTAGACGGCACACACTCCTCCAGTATGCAGGTGTGGGATCACGGTGGGTAAAACCAGGTGGGGGTTGATCAAGTCCAGAGCAACCTGGAACACAGATAATCCCTCAGATGAATCTACTGTTGTGTTAAACTCTACCTCATGTCACAGCTTGCAGGATGAAGTCACTGACCGCGTGAAAGCCCCGCCCAGCGAGCAGCCAGGAGGCTGTACTGAGGTCAGTGTTGTGAAACTGTACGTTGTCAGGCCAATCCTGCCCCCGTCGCAGACCCCAGGACTCCCTCCAGCGCGTGAAGTTCAACACCGCCTTCCTGTAGTGATCCTCCCTGACCTCCACACTCAGCACGCTGCCTTTAGAGCCCACTGGGAAAAAAAGAACATGTTTTTACCTTAGTTGCAGCTGAACTGGAAAACACTGTTTTTGGGGATTATTGACAGAATTTATATTAGATTTTATTCTGAAGCACAGAAGTTAGAATCTGCTGGAGTTCAGTCGTGATGAGATGAGTGCAGACCTGTTCTGGACAGAAAAAGAGACATGGCTCCTGACCCGGAGCCCGACTCCAACACGCAGTCCCCTGCTGTCACATCCATCATCATCAGCATGATGGCAGCATCCTGACAACAGAAATCATCTGTTACAAACTCTGAAACTGCTCTAGATTTCACACACACACCTGACCTTAGGGTATGAGATTGCAGGCCCTCTTTTCATATGCAGCACATAGTCCTCCAAACTTGCCCTCCGGATGAAGATGGGAACGCCCCTGCTGGTCTTCAGGAAGCAGCCTGGAGGTTTCCCTGCGACCTCATCATGTGAAATGAAGCCCCAGCAGCTGTGCAGACGAGCTCCTGTCTGAAGCTGGAACATCTTCCTCAGCTCCACTCGCTTCTTCTTTCTGTGCTCAGCTATAAGAAGCTCTCCAAAGGTCATCAAGTTCTCCCCAGGAAGACTGGATGACCCCTGCTGCTCATCCTGGAATGATGATGCTCTGGTCTCTTCTAGAGCATCAGAACCACTCTGAGTCTCTTTGGGGATTTTCTCAGGTCCACCTTCCTGTTGTGTGCAGTCTAAACCTGATCCATGGATGTTTGCCTCTCCATCCTGCACCTGCAGCTCTTTCTCCCTCAGCTGCATCACCTCTGGACTCAATACGTCCTGAGGCAGCAGGCTGCTGATCCTCTCCAGGGGGGACAGAGGTCGTCTCAGTCTGGACTGCAGAGCCCGTCTGAACCCTGGAATGTCCCCATCATCTTCCTTTAACCTTACAGAGTCAGTGGAAAATGTTCGAGTGCACCTACTTTTACTAAGTTTTATGAGAACATCCCTGTTTCTGACGTGAGTTTGACAGAATGTGCAAACTGTCGCGAGACGATTCATGAGCTGAACTCTGTAGCGAACAGCCATGACTTAAAACACTAAACTGAACAGATATAAACATGATTATCCGCAAAATAAACTATATCCATCCCTGTGAACACAATCTAATTTACACTTTCATAAACAACTCTTCTGTTATCCATGTTAAACGAAGGAGGTCACTGTGCTGAAAGCCAGAGAGAGCACGTGTGATGAACGTCATAAATAAGCGACTGTTGTAGTAAGCAAAGTCGGCCAGCGGAGGGCGACATTACGATACATTTCCCCCACGTTTGTTTTTATTGAACAATCACATGACTTGGTTTTATTTATTTTATTCACTTATTAAAGGTGCTGATGATGTTAAAAATATCTTCCTAAGTCAGCCTTGATTAAGATCGAGGCTGTGTGAAATATATATATTTTTATTGTTAGCGGGCCACAGGAGGAGATCTGAGCTCGGCACCAATTAAACCACGTGCATAGAAAGTTTCAAATACAAAAGTTTTGGGTAAAAATCATTGGGAAAAAAACTCACGGAATTGTGGCAGCAGCCAGGAGACCGCTGTAATTGTTACAACAGGTGTTATGCTAAGAAGTGCGCTTCCACCGACATCTACGTCCCCTACAGCGGGAGCGCGCGCAGATAGAAAACCCGCAGACCAAATAACAGCAAACGTCATCTGTTTATAGTTATACGATATAGCTATCGACTACAGGCTTATAAAAAATTGAAGTTGTGCAGATGAAGGGAAACATTATTTAGATGATTTAACATTCTTGTAACTACATCTAAATATTTTAGCTCTTAACATTTTTTTTTTCCAGTGAGTAGAAAATGCTTTTCCTCATCATCAGTAGAGCAGATCAAAGTTTATTATTAGTCAAACAACCTGTATTTGGATTTTATTATTTTCTTGAACTTAACATGACTTACTGAAAAGGTTCTTATTTACATTGTATATCTTATTGTCCAACATTATCTATGATCAGTTGGTTTCATTTGGGAAATGTTGAAAAAATTGTGCAGTTGGTACCACTGTTGCCTTGCAGCAAGAAGGTTCTGGGTTTAAAACCAGCCAGGACCTTTTCTGCATATGCAGATTTTCTCTCACAGACATAAAACATGTGCGTGGTTGTACGTCTCTATGTGTCCCTGTGATGGACAGGTGAGTTGTCCAGGTGTGACTGCAGGAGACAGATACCAGCTCCCCCTGACCCTGAAGGAACAAGCAGGTAAAAATTGATTGACTTTCAGGGATGATCTGACCTTTGAGTCTTTGCTGCCATCTGCTGATTCTGTACATGAACATCACTGTTTAAATTCACCCACTTTGGCTAAAATTAGCTTTTGAATCAGGAACAATTCAGATTTAGATTAACTGAATCTCCTGGTAATATATAGTAATATTTTTCTTTTTTATTCACGCATCATACATTGATTTCTGCCATTTGTTCAGTGTAACAGAAACCTTTTAATTAACATCTGCCACAGTTTAGATTAAGGTATAACAAAAAATGTCATCAGTTCATTTTGCCCATCTTTTACTTTTAGGGATTTATACTGAGACAAATGAAGAGTTAGATCCTTAGAGCAGCAATTCTTCTGCAAGTAACTTCTATATTTACTTACACAACCATAACCAGAGACTTTATGTCTAATGAAATAAAAGCAAAATGCATTTTAAACTCATATTTTATTCCCAATAGAATTTAAACAACAGATGTTGAAACTAAGATATTTTACTACTTTACAAAAAAAAGCTCATTTTGAATTTGAATGTGACAAAATGTTTCTTTAAAACTTGAAACTAAAGCAACAAAATGCTCAAAGAGTAAATATCACAATTCAAAAACAACTAATCAAGGTTCTTGTCAACATCTCAGTAGCGTGACCGAGTATATGAAAGGAACATTTTAGTGCAAAAGCATGTAGTATTTACTGTATCAAAGCAGACTGCAGTATGTGTTTAGGTTAAAAATTTCATATAATGGGCATCTGACAAATGCTAGTTGTTGGTTAATTTTATATTAATTTCATACATGTTAAATCTTGCAACTGCAAACCACTTGCTGAGCTGTCAATAGAAATTGAAGTTGAACAGTTCAGGTGAAGTGAGTAAAGAATGTTTTTCTTCTGCTGAATATCTTAAGTTCTTTACAAATCTAAAGTCTACATTTAATTTTACCGCAAACAGAAATCTAAAAAGTAGTTTTCTTTTAATTCAAGCCATGTTGTCTCCAGTTTTCTGTCTGTGCGCGTTCCCGCAGAACGGGATGTAGATTTTTGAAGGAATACACTTCTCGGCACAACACCGGGCTTCCGGCGCTAATGCGCATGTGCAAAGTGCCGCACGTGGTTTGTGTAACCAGGACGCACGTAGCAGACATAGCAGCGCTACAGAAATGGCGGCCGACGGTGGTAATTCTTCGTTGCAGCTCCCCTGCTCTTTTTCCCCCAAATCCCGTCAGTACTTGGCTGTGTGCGCACAGGACGGCAGACTTCGCATCTGGAACACAGACAGTAAAACGCTCCACCAAGAATATGTGCCTTCTGCTCACCTGAGTGCCACTTGTACGTGTTTAGCTTGGGGACCATGCCGGACGCTGAAGGTACGTGCTGTTAGCCGCAGCAGCTAGTGAGGCCCGTACACGCTCTTAGTTTGGATTCTTTTATCCTGGTGGACACATTTTTAAAAGTTACTTCTCATCAAGTCGCAGAGAAAAGTGTTTTTAAACTAAACGAGTTTTATTTGTGTTATTAATTAAATTTTAAGTGACGCGGGAAAACTGATTTGTGGCCACATTTTTAGCAACACGCACATGTTAGACCCACATGGTTGTTAAAGAAAATACGAACATGTGAAGTTTCAGTGTTCCGATGCCTGAAAGATCCTGTTAAACGAATCGTGCTTGTTAGATTCGCTCTTAAACTTTATAGGTTTATTTTATTGTGAAACTATTTAAGTTGTCAGGACCGATCCGTGAACGTGTGCGACGCCTTGCTCCGACTGACAGCTGCATAACGGTTTCATGAGGAAACACATTTACATAAGCAGCATTTTATTTCAGCTGCTAACAAGTTACTGATAACAGACACATTAATAGATTTATTAATTTCAAAGTTCTAGACATGCACCAAGCAGATAAAGCAGCAAAAATAGATGCAGTTGTGCTGAAAATGTGTTAAAACTTTATTAAATCAGATTAAAAGCTCTTGGATTCTGAGTTCTACTGATCTGACTCTGATACCATCAACATGTTGTGAAGAAGTTCAGAAAAAAATCTCACCAAACGAAATGCTTTAAATAAAAATATCCATCACAGTAGATTCAGATTGTTATTTTACATGCCAGTGGAATGATTACGTGTCCAGAAATGGGATTTCTGGTGTTGTTTGCTTTGATCCTTCGCCTCTGATGTTTGGAAATGTCTTTATGCTGATGTCTTCATCTTCACTAATGTAATTTAAGGAGGGGCCTCAGAGGAAGAGGAGGAAATCAGAGTCAGCAGCACATGTGGAAGGGAAGGCAGACCTGTTGGCGATGGGAACAGCAGCTGGTACCATCCTCATCTACAGCACAGCGACGGGAGCTCTGCACTGCACTCTGGTGAGTTCCAGCTTCTGCTCACTCGGAAAAGAATATCTTTATCGCTTTCTACAGAACTGACTTGTTCTAAACCTCAGACACTGCAGCAAAAGTCAGTATCATGATGCTGGCCAGATGTTCTACACTTGATGAGGCTTACTGAGGAGAAAAGATGGTTGTTGTTCCAGTTCTGGTATTTTAATTGTGTTAGGAAGGAGACAAGTGAACTAGACTGCGTGCAGATTACACGAAGCCTCCGACACTTTTCTGATGTATGAAGAAAAAGAAAGTGAAGCTGGTTTACTGATGCAGTCTGGTGTTTGGTCTCGGGCAGGATGGAGGTCACAGTGGAGGAGTGAACTGTGTCCACTGGCATCCTGAAGACAGTTTATTATACAGCGGTTCAGATGACACGAACATCGTAGAGTGGGACCTGCAGACCGGCAAACCCCGGAGGTTAGTAACTGTTTTTACTTTTCAGATTCAGAGAAAAACTCTCTGACTTGTAAACGTTCAAATATTCAACATATTTTTCATTTTCATTTCATTCATACTGTGAATGAGTCACAGTTAAAGTTTAAAGCATTAATAGAAAACCTGAGTCTGTCTGTTATTTGGGTTATGTAGTCACGGTTACACCTAAGTCAGATTTTATTCTGGAGTTTCACATCTGGCAGCTCATGCAGCTGTTTTACAGACAGGAGGCTCATGTGTGGTCACATGGTCAGCCTGGATGCAAGCTGATGCTGTGATTTTTAATGTCTCTGTCACTTTAAACAACTCTGAGTTCTTCCTAACCAAATATTTTTCAAATAAACTTCTGCTCATTAATCTCACCTGGAGTTAAATCAGGTCCACTGGTGGTTCTGAGAGAGTGAACGTAGCAGCAGTTCTGCACTTGTTGCTGTAAGGTTTTAGGTGTAACAGTGTGAAGATGTTTTTCATTCGACTTGCTGCATGTTGTGCTCCTAATGTGACGGCTGTGTTTTGTTCTGCAGTAAATGGAAAGCGGATCGTGCAGCGGTGACGAGTCTGTGTGTGAGTCCTGATGGTAAACTGCTGCTTTCAGCTGGACAGGTCATCAAGATGTGGGACTTGGACACCAAGGAGGTTTACAGGGTGAGTCTCAGGTCGCCAGCAGGTTTCAAATGGGTCGAGTGTTTGTAGGGCTGGGCAATACATCGAGATTTTTAACAATATCGAGAATTTTTCATAAACGATACAGAAAAATGAAATATAGTTTTTCTTGAGATGGCTTATTTTGAGTTGAAATTACAGCGGCAGAGTTGCTGCTCTCCTTGTTCTCAAAGACACACGCGCATGTCCTGTCGGTAGCGACAGCCTCACATCATGGTCACAGACAAACGGTGGAAAATTCAACACAGAATTATGGTAAAATGAAAAAAATGGCTCGCTGATTTGGAGGTGGTTTGGATTGAACAGCAGAAACGTGTATTCTGCAGAGTGCGCTGAAAACACGTCCCGATCAAAAGTTCGATCACATGTAACGTCTTTCAGCACTTACAGCAGCGACATAAAGCTGCAGTGTGTTGAACTGCAACCGTAACTCAGACAGTAAAACCTCTTCAGCCTTCCATCCTGAAACAGGCAGAACTTTCTGACCCGTTTGGTCACATATGAGCAGAAAAGCACGAAAGCTGACACACACCAAAGACACTGTTTCCATGGCAACTGTCCATACGTGCTTTGACACAAAACGTGTGCAGATGTGAGAAAAAGTCTCTCTGCTCTGTTGAAATACAACACTTTGCTCTGACCACCGACATGTAGATCAACAGGACAGAGTTTTCATCAGCTCATTTCTCATATTTGCACAAAAACTTTTTAACAGAGCTACAAACAAGAGGACGAGTCTTTAGTAGAGACAAAACTTTATAAAATGGCCTGAAGATCGTACTGACCTGTTTTTATTTTTGCTCATTGGATCTTATTTTGTATTTACTGTATTTTTGTTTTGGTCATGGAAAAGTATTTTTTATTCATTTTGTTTTAGGAAAGTTTCATTTATTAAACAGCTATTTCTATTTCAGTGAACTGTTTTAATGTACATGTGCTGTTGCTAGTTTGTAAAAGTGCATTTAGCACTCAAGGCTGTAAATTAGAATTGTGTCTTTGGTTACTACTTAAAAAAAATATATATACAGTGGGGCAAAAAAGTATTTAGTCAGCCACCAATTGTGTAAGTTCTCCCACTTAAAAAGATCAGAGAGGCCTGTAATTTTCATCATAGGTATACCTCAACTATGAGAGACAAAATGAGGAAAAAAAATCCAGAAAATCACATTGTCTGATTTTTAAAGAATTTATTTGCAAATTATGGTGGAAAATAAGTATTTGGTCACCTACAAACAAGTAAGATTTCTGGCTTTCACAGACCTGTAACTTCTTTAAGAGGCTCCTCGGTCCTCCACTCGTTACCTGTATTAATGGCACCTGTGTGAACTCGTTATCAGTATAAAAGACACCTGTCCACAACCTCAAACAGTCACGCTCCAAACTCCACTATGGCCAAGACCAAAGAGCTGTCAAAGGACACCAGAAACAAAATTGTAGACCTTCACCAGGCTGGGAAGACTGAATCTGCAATAGGTAAGCAGCTTGGTGTGAAGAAATCAACTGTGGGAGCAATTATTAGAAAATGGAAGACATACAAGACCACTGATAATCTCCCTCGATCTGGGGCTCCACGCAAGATCTCACCCCGTGGGGTCAAAATGATCACAAGAACGGTGAGCAAAAATCCCAGAACCACACGGAGGGACCTAGTGAATGACCTGCAGAGAGCTGGGACCAAAGTAACAAAGGCTACCATCAGTAACACACTACGCCGCCAGGGACTCAAATCCTGCAGTGCCAGACGTGTCCCCCTGCTGAAGCCAGGACACGTCCAGGCCCGTCTGCGGTTTGCTAGAGAGCATTTGGATGATCCAGAAGAGGATTGGGAGAACATTATATGGTCAGATGAAACCAAAATAGAACTTTTTGGTAGAAACTCAACTTGTCGTGTTTGGAGGGGAAAGAATGCTGAGTTGGATCCAAAGAACACCATACCTACTGTAAAGCATGGGGGTGGAAACATCATGCTTTGGGGCTGTTTTTCTGCAAGGGGACCAGGACGACTGATCCGTGTAAAGGAAAGAATGAATGGGGCCATGTATCGTAAGATTTTGAGTGAAAACCTCCTTCCATCAGCAAGGGCATTGAAAATGAGACGTGGCTGGGTCTTTCAGCATGACAATGATCCCAAACACACCGCCCGGGCAACGAAGGAGTGGCTTCGTAAGAAGCATTTCAAGGTCCTGGAGTGGCCTAGCCAGTCTCCAGATCTCAACCCCATAGAAAATCTCTGGAGGGAGTTGAAAGTCCGTGTTGCCCAGCGTCAGCCCCAAAACATCACTGCTCTAGAGGAGATCTGCATGGAGGAATGGGCCAAAATACCAGCAACAGTGTGTGAAAACCTTGTGAAGACTTACAGAAAACATTTGACCTCTGTCATTGCCAACAAAGGCTATATAACAAAGTATTGAGATTAACTTTTGTTATTGACCAAATACTTATTTTCCACCATAATTTGCAAATAAATTCTTTAAAAATCAGACAATGTGATTTTCTGGATTTTTTTTCCTCATTTTGTCTCTCATAGTTGAGGTATACCTATGATGAAAATTACAGGCCTCTCTGATCTTTTTAAGTGGGAGAACTTACACAATTGGTGGCTGACTAAATACTTTTTTGCCCCACTGTATATATTGAGATTCAGATGAAAAATATTGAGATATGAATTTTGGTTCATATCGCCCAGCCCTAAGTGTTTGTAAAGTCAGTGCTGAACTGGTTGGGTTTCCTCTGCAGAGATTCACGGGTCACTCAACGGCTGTGACGACCCTGTGTTTCGCCACCACACGACCTCCTGACAGCAACGGCCTTTATTTCCTGTCCGGAGCAGCACACGATCGACTCGTCAGTGTTTGGTGAGTGATGGCAGCTGGAGCTGATCTCAGGACACACTGGGATGTAAATGCACGTGTCTGAAATGTCCTGCACGTTGTACTGTACCGAAGCCACATTATGATGGATGATATAGGTCTTATAATAAAACACTCGGTGAAAGTTCTGTTTGTTTAGGATGTTAAATATTAAAATGACACAGTATTTGTTAATAAAACACATTTTTAACTGTAGGCAAGTACGGGAAGATGGGAAGGACAAAAACTCTGTGGTCTCCTTCACGCTGACAGATGCACCACAACACATCGACCTCGTGGCATCCAGCAGCAAAGAGGAGGTGCGAGAAGTGTCTCCGTGTTTTTCACATGTTACACATGTGATTGTGTTATGGCACGTGTTGAGACATGTTTTTGTTGCAGGCGATGAGGCTGGCGGTGGTGTGTAAGGATGGACAGCTGCATCTGTTTGAGCACTTTTTAAATGGGTACTTACTTCTCCACACCCACAGCTCTGTAACATGCTTTTATTTTGGAGTTTATTTCTAGTATTTATGTTCCACCTTAATGAAGAAACTTTTTGTATATTGTGTTAAACATTTTTAGTGAATCAACAGTTTAAACATACATTAAGCAGAAATATTTCAAATGTTTTTTGTTGTTGTAAATGTGTTTAACTGAGAGAACTGGTGTCCTGTCAGGCCGTGTAAGAAGCCCCTGTCACCTTCGTGTTCGGTGCAGATGTGCGACACTAAGGAGTCGCCGATGCCCGTCCCACTGCTGGCGGCTGTGCTCGGAGCAGAAACCCGATCTGTGATGCTCGCTTATGGAAACCACCTGCAGCCGGTGATGGAGAGAGTGGTGAGTAGACGAGAGCTTGTGAGACACGTTCTGATTCTGTGAGATGATGTTAAACATTAGCTGTGCTTACGTTGTAGTTTTGTTTTAATAATGTATTATTGATCTGATAATCAGAACAACCGGGATGTTAAACGTCTGTTTCTCTCTGAACTTAACAGAAACCGCCTCATCTTCTGCTTTTCGATCTTCTCTGTAGGAAATCAACACGACAGAGAGACATGTTTGCTTGACGCGAGACATTCAGACCAGCTTGTCCATCTCCATGGAAACCACCATCTCCAAGGTAACAGGGCTTAATTTTCCTTCCTACAAGTCAAATGGTATGATGGTCATCACAGGTTGCTAATTCATATCTAAACATCTTCCAGGTAAAAACGCCAGTCATCAACACCAAATGCAAAGTGCTGGTTCCGGGACTTCCTGGTCACAAAGCCCCGGTGAAGGGACCCTCACAGGACAAACGGAAAAAGGAAGCAGACACTAAAGAGGTAGAGACACTGAATCTCACCTTTTGCCTTTTACATTAATCACCATCTACAACCCCAGTTCCAAACGGCTGGAACGCTGCGAGACATTCTTTATAGAACATAAACAAAATGTCAGATGTTTAAACTTTTTCTGTGGAAATCTGAACTCCTTTTGAATTCGATGGCAGCAGCAGAGTGATGTTTACATTGAGTAGCATCTGCTGCTTTAACATCTGTCTGTAAACATCTGGAAGTGAGGAGACAAGTTGCTGGAGGTTTAGAAGAGGACTGTTGTCCCATGATTGTCTGATCAGTTCTGGGTCTTTGTGACTGGACGTTTGATTTCATGATGATCCAGATGTTATCTACTAGTATAAGATGTGGACTGCAGGCAGGTCAGTTCAGCACCTGGACTCTCTGAAGCTGTTGTGATGATGTAATATGTGGTTTAACATCGTCTTGCTGAAATATTAAAGACCTTCCCTGAAAGAGATGTTGTCTAGATTAGATGTTTCTATAAGCACCAATTCAACTCCAGACCATCAGAGATGCTTTTGAACTGTCAGCTGATAACAAGCTGGACGGTTCCTCTTGTCTTTAATCTGCAGGACACAGTGTCCATGATTCCCAACAAGAGTTTCACATTTGGACCAAATCTGACCCCAGAAGAACATTTTAAATGACCTTTGGTCCAGAGAAGACGCCAGTGTTTCTGTATGCTGTTTACATGTAGCTTCTTGTGGATCACATGATGAACCGTGTTGACACACAGTGATTTCTGGTTCTTGAGTTCATGCAGTGACGTCCAGAATCAGGTCAGTTTTTACTGCTGCGCTCCACAAATCACCAGCATCCAGTTTTGACCTTTGACCTTGTCCTTTGCACAATCATTCCTCCTAAATCTCGTTTTTTTTTTTTTTTGAATTTTTACATTTTTTTTCTCAAACTGTTCGACAACATTTAGACCCAGTTTGTCTCAGATTGTAGAACTTCTGTCCTTCTGCGAGTTTCTGCATCTCTGAAATGATCTATTAACTTAGTCGTGTTACTGAGCTGCTGCCAGTTAACAGAAGCTTTTGTCCTCCAGTTGTTTTTAAATTGTGTCAGTTAATTTTTGATTCTATTGCTGCTGCTGTTGTAACCCCTAAAAATGGTAAAATAACAGCTGATACGGTGATCGTTGCGTCATTTTTAAACCATTTTCTTTAATCTTTTCCCAGCTTTTTAGGAAGTAAGATTGTACTAGGTGTTAATGAAATAAGTCACAACATATCAGATTTAAATACTAAACCTGAACCTCAGACTTTCAACAACTCTTATTTCTCTGTAGATGTCAATAGCAGAGCGACTTGGTGAAATGGATCTGTCAGCTGTCTCCAGACAGAAAGGAGCTGCTAAAGCCGAGACCTTGTTACAGACGGATAACTTTGCGGTTCTGCTGGTTCAGGGTCTGGAGAGCAACGATGGAAACATACTAAATGTGAGTTTGTTTCTCCTGAAGTTTGAGCAGGAAAACCAACAAGCAAGCTTGTTTTATTTGCACGAATTTGTGCGATATCAGCTAAAAATTGATTTATTTACATGTAAGGGTTGAACAGAAATGCATCTGAGTTCTCATTTTCATCTCCTGCAGAAAGTTTTACAAACCCGTAAAGAGACAGTAATAAAAAAGACGGTTGCTCGATTACCGCTCCCTGCTGTTCTCCCATTGGTGGAAGAGGTGAGCGTCACGCCATGTTTCACTCTGATGTGACTTGGGATGTTAGCTGCAGTTTTTAATCCTCCATTTTTTCACCCTGTAGCTCACAAAGAGACTCCAAGGTCATCCTTTTATGTAAGTGAAAGCTTGAAGTTTAGTTCGCTGAAGATTTTTGATTCTTTTTAATCACAAGAACAAGGTCCTGCTGTTTGACATGTTGTATATTTGTTTCCTCCTGCAGGGCGGTTTGGATGGTGCGGTGGCTCAAGGCTGTGCTCATGCACCACACATCATACCTGGCATCGGTGAGTTTACATCACCAGCTTCTCTCTGCTTTTCCTCATGATATAAAACCACCAGCAGCTTTAAAATCAGAGTCCTGAACCTTTTCATTTTTCAGATGGTTTGTAATTCAGTCAGTCTGAGGAATAACAGTCACTGTTCCTTTAAGTCACATTTCATCTCTTTTCCAGCTGTTTGTTTGTTTATGCTGCTGAACTGTTTTATCTTTCATCTGTTTAACAGCTGCCAGACCTGGTTACCCAGCTGGGAGTCCTGTATCACATGATCGAGAGCCGCGTGAAGCTGTTCCACAAGCTGACGAAGCTGCACGGGAAACTCAATCTCCTAATGACACAGGTTCGTCAGACGTTATGTTTTAATCATCTTTAAATGGCTCCGCTGTGGCAGCAACCACGTAGACGTCCTCGCTGGTGATGAAGAGTCCAGCAGCGCTGAAAATTCATTAGTACGAATTCAGGTTCCCTGCAAATTAATAATCAGGATAATCCTGATTAGAGTTTGGATCTCATGGTGTTGGATTGAAGAAAGTTTGAACACATTTCTGTTTTATGAAGTTAAACAAACACGGACTCCAGTTTTCAAGCAGAACGTTGATTTAGATTAAAATGATGTGATATTTTAATCACCTGTCAGTGTTTAAATTAAACAATCTTTGATTCTTCCACTAGGTGGCGACAGTTGACAGCTGTAACACGGGGACAGATGTTGACCACACAGCTAAACTGGTGTATGAAGAGGGTAAGTGTTCGAGCTTCTCTTATCTCAGCCTGTTTCCCAGCTGTCCTCTTTTCTTTAACTCCTTCTTCCTGCTGCCACCACACTTTATCACTAGTTTAGTTTTTATGTGCAGCATCACAACGTTAGACCAGCAGCTGACAGGAGGACAATTTGAATCTTATTTCAGACACATAACGAGAGTTTCATCCTCATTATTTTGATTGTCAGTCATTATCTTCTGCTTGACCTCGAGGCGTTTGACCTCTAGGTGAAAATGTTTTCTTTTTGGAGTTTTTATGAGAGTCTCATCCGTCATGCAGCCTATCTTGTCAATGCACCGCACGCAAACTAGCTCCTGTTTCCTGGCAACCCGACCAGCAGCATTACGATCCTCCCCCTTTAAACGGTGCAACAAGGCTTTGCTCTGTTCGCTCTCATTTCTCATTAGCGTACTGTACAAAACGCTTCATTGAACCACGAGGAAAATTGGCTTTCATGAAATAATTAACCTGCGCCTGGAGTTCCAACACTGCTGCCAGCGGTCCGGGATGTGAGGCGTCAAACAAAAGTTCATGAAAGAAGCTGATGAGCAGGAAAAGGAAGTGGTTTTTATCGTCTTTGAGTCAGATGACGCTGCGCAGGGTTTTATGGGTTCAGGAAGCTTTAAACCGTCTGACTAGTTGAATCAGAATCAGAGTGAAAAGATTCCGTGAGGATTTTCATTCATCATCCACAGTGGCCATAAAGTCATGTGATCATCATGGAATAAATGCAAAGAAAACAGAAAACGTCCTTCAAGTTGAATGTTGTCTGACTTAAACATAATAAAAATCTGAACATGGACCCTGTGAAAAGAAAAGCTGCAGGTCGTGAAGTCAACACAAGAATCTGACAGAACAAGAAACCTTTTACAGCAAGAACGGCTAAAAAAAAAACATCAAACGTCAACAGAGAGACTTTTAGCACAGCTTGCACACCTTTACAGCAGCCATTTGTCAAAGTGGGAGTTACTAAGTCCTGAACATGCTGAGTGCTCCGCGTCTGCTTCTTTTATTATCAAACTAAAAAAGTAGACATGAAAAGCTGTTCGTTTCAGGTTCCTGATGAAATATGTTGTGCGTTTAGGACATCGAGTGTTGCAGGTGCAGAGAAAACCACGAGTTCAAAGAGCCAACTCTTTTTAAGATCAGGTTTTTATCCTGAAAGGTCAAACAGGAAGTGATGACTATCTCAGCCTCATTTAGATTTGTGTTGCAGCTGCTTCCTTATTTAATATAATCTACTTTAATCCAACAAAAACTGTATCCGTTAGTTGACTCATACTGGAAGTTACTTCAGTAGATTTTCAAAATAAAATACCAGGAGCAGATTCACCGGCTGTAACAGACCAAACAACATCAGAACTGAATTGATAATTGGTTGATAATGCGACTAAAAAACTTTAGTTGCAAGAATTCAGCGTTTTCCCATCATGCTTTTCTTTCCCTTGACTCTGACGGCATTACAGTAATAAGATGTTCTGCTGGAGCGACTTTTTTCACTGCAGTAACGTTTACTGTCAGGGTTTGCCTGAATCCAGTCACTGTGGCCTGTAAAGGACTCCGCCGGTGCAGCCTGGACCGCAAGAAAACTGGATTCAGTTCTACATAATGTCGTTCTGCATAATGTCGTTCTTACACACGCCATTTTCATGTTAATCACCTTCCCTGCCTGTTTGACACGGTGTTTATTAGAGCAGCAGACTATTCAGTGGGTGTCTGTCGGTCAGTGTGCTGGGAGCAGAAAGGAGTCCTTCCTCTTCCTCCTTCCTGCTCCACACGCTCCGTGTTCTGATTCTGCTGCATTGAGATGCAAATATGTGTCTGGATAAAATGTAAACATGTCGTTTATAGAGAGTGCTTGTTTCTGAACAAATGGATTGAAAACACTTCAGCGTCGGTAGCTGATGGATTCATGTTTCTTTGTTTACCCTTTCCAGAATCAAGTGAGGAAGATGAGGCCTCTAGTGATGAAGCTCTTTCTGATAATGACTTGGATGTAAGTTAAACTGAAACTTCTGCAGGAAGTTGAACCACGTGAGGCTGTTTGTTTTTGAGCTGAACACTGAGACGTGTCTCTGCATCCTTTCAGCACTGGGAAGAGGACGAGGCGATGGAGCAAGAGGAAGAGGAGGATTCTGATAGAACAAAACCCAAAGCGAATGGAGACGAAGACATGGAGCATGAAAATGAGAGTGAAGAAGAATGAGAACAAAACGGTGTCAATTCTACGTAAAAAGGACCTGAAAGAGTTATATATACTTTGATTTTATTTTCAGACTTTTGATTTTATTATCAGAAAACAAGTTTTACAAAATCAAAGGACACATTTTGAAACGGAGTCACGAGGGTGTCTCCGCCTTTCCACCACAGAGATGTCAAGCTTGTGGTCTTCTCGGTGTCTGCAGCCTCTTAGTCTTCTGAAGCGACCTTCATCCCAGCTCCACGTCCCCAGGAGTCCACCACAAACAGAACCTTTTCTCTGCATTCCAAATTAAATGAGTACACTTCCAGCATCTGATTGATTTATTGGAAGTGCGTGGACGTGACCTCTGTACAGAAGTGGAGCTGGGACGGAGACGAGCCGCGGACGTGTTTCCACACTATGTAAATCTGTATGCACAGTGAAGTGTTTGTACGAGCTCTTCCCTCTACAGAAACCTGAGATTAAATGATCTCCTGTAAAGTCTCCTGGATGCTGGTTTGGTTCTTCTTGTTTCTGAAGACGTCCAGAAACGTCCTGCAGAGTCTGGTTCCTGAGTTCCTTCAGTTTAAACTAAGAACCAAGTTGGAACCAGTGTGATTCAGCTCAGTTCTCTGGGTCTCCAAATATTTTCATTCTGCATTAAACAAACATCAGGCTTGGACCTCTGAAGGAAACATGGAGTCACTCTTTAAAACCTGATTCTGTGTCACAAAATGAAGATTTGTCTCATTTTTGGAGCTTTCAGTCTAATTAGAAGCTTTGAATTTGTAGAACATTTAAAGTTTTTTATTACATTAATTTATTTGAACTGTTTTTTTTGTTTTTGCCTAATTTTTCTTGCAGGCAGAAACTTTTATTTTTAGTCTTTGAAATAGTTTTACTAGTTCATCAGGTCTCTGAAGGTCTTTGCAGGTAAACTTGATCTTTTAGGAGAACATTCAGGAAACCAGTTAACTGACATGAATCAGACAAATAATTCAATCAAATGTAGTTTTATTTCTCTAATCAGACACATCTGATATTCTGAAGCAGAGACGAAAGTTTAGACTCATTTTTCTTTCATCTTTAACATTACGTCCTACAAGTCCACCATCGTGCACGTGCTCAAAAAGTTTCATTCAGAAAATGGATAGAATTGAATATATTTAAAGTTGGGGGGGTCTCTGGAGCTTCATCATTTTGTGATTTAGGTCAACAAGACAGGTGGGACGTGCTGACTGTCTCTCAACGTGTCTTGGTCCTGGCTGTTTTGAAGCCTGTAGGAGGACAATCCATCATGTTCTCACCTGGTGGTTTTTCTTCTTCTCTGCAGGAGGTCGAGCTGCATACCAAACATTTCCTGTTGTAGGCAGGATTCTAGAACAATGCCGTCGTGTCTGCAGTTTGATGAATGTGATAAAGTTGACTTAATGCAGGACTGTGTGACTCCTGTTCAATCTCTGAAGATAAAAAGGTTCATTATTATTAATGTGAGTAAAAACAGATTCTGTTTCTGATCGTGTTAAAACGTCCTGCATTGAACAGCTGATGGAGATCCTGGTTGGACAAATATTCCTCAGAAGGATGTTTTAATGTCTGGACTGTCGGGCTGCGGGGGGTTGGTGTGCGTTCACCTCTGGAAAATTATTTTTTTATACTTAAGTCAAAAAATTATATTTTCTTTTCAGAAACGTATTTCCTTACAGCCATGTTGGTGTTCCAGATCTTCCACAGTGAGTCCTTCGTCTCCATCTGTCCTCTGCATCTTCTTCTCTCACACCAACCAACCTCATGTCCTCCTTCACTACATCCATATGTCTCCTCTTTGGTCTTCCTCTAGACGTCCTGCCTGGTAGTTCCCACTTCAGCATCCTTCTCCCAATAAACCCACTGTCCCTCCTCTGGACGTGTCCAAACCATCTCAGTCAGACTTTATCTCCAAAATATCTTATTTACCATAGCTTGTATTCATCCTTTTGTATTACAGAAAGAACTGAGAATAAGATTAGAACATATCTTCAAAAATTATAATTTTATATTTTATTGATTATAAGTTGATCTCCTTCCCCATTAAGCCACGGCTGCCCAAAATCTATCTTTTTCAATCATTTAAACACTTCTCTAAAGTTAATCTATATATTTTGGGCTTGTTTTATTTGCCTGTTCATCACCTTCCATCAGTTTTTATCTGCATCAAAACAAATAATTAAGATGTTTTAATTTATACATATTTCATCAAGTACTCATTTTACTTTCATCTAGAAAAAAGAACATTGAAATCATTCAAATAAGAGCAAGTTTATTTGAAAAGTTGCGGAGAGTTTTAACAATTGAGTCATTTTTTTACAATAAAACAAACATCCATATTATTTATTGAGCTCCAGTGAGGGATTTAATCAGAACAGGTTTATCAATAAATGTAATCCTTATTTGCTTTAGTGAGTCCAACTGTAAACTCTTTGCTGACCCTGTTCAAACTGCAGAGGAAATAATTTCATCGGAGAACAAATGAAAATTGGATTAATTTGTTGTCAGTTTTACTGGCCGGTAACTGCTCTGTCTGTCGTTTGCCCTCAGGGTCTCTTGAAGATAGAGGTGAGCTGTCCAGTCTGTTCATTAAAGCTCCTCAGAGACTTCTTCTGTTCGTGCAACTGACACCGTTCATAAGAGTGTAGATAATCCAGAGGGGAGGTGTCGGCTCATTAAACCAGCCTGAAGTTTAACTGCACTTAGATGAGTTCAGCTGAGGAGAGAGATTCAAAAACTCTGTCCTTTCCAAATGATTTGTGACGGCTGGTTACCTGCAGCCTCCAGGATTAGTGGTTAACCATTCATGAACTAAATGTCATTGTTCCACTGATGCTTTAATTTCTTTTTAATTAGACCAGAGTATTGAAGTTGGTGAAAGGCCTGTTGTATCATCACTCTTTCTTCCATATGTCTTCTTTATTCTTCTAACAAACAAATTGGGGTCCTTTTGGTGTGTGTGGGGGGGGGGGTTATGATTGATTACATCCAGATTGGATCAGTGATCACCCGTCAAAGGTCTGACACTGGACTGATCTCCACTCTGCCTGAGAAGTAGAACATGATGGGACTTCAGGACAGAGGCAGGAACCCCTGGAGTTCTAGAGCACCATCTCATGGTGCAACAAGGTACTGCTCACTTCTCCGCACCAAAAACAGGAAGCCTGAAGAATAAAAGAGAGAAAAGAAAAAGAAAATCCTTAGCTTACAGAACATCTACTGTCTGAAAAGTTTTTAACGATTAAAGCTGAAAAACTCAAGTGAGAACCTCCAACATCATGGAAGTCAGAGTACACCATACTGTTCATCTTTAAGTATCTCAGACCTTGTCTTCATGTCTAGAATGGCCGAATGGAAATATTTAAACTTACCTTTAAATATTCAGTTTTCTTTTAATGTGTAAATGTATGTAACGAGAGGATCAAAGTCCTTCAATCCTGTGGCATGTCTGTCAGAAACCCCTGGATCTGCTATGGCAGAGTTCCTCAGTGAATTTCTTTAAGCCCCTTTGAGCCGCGTCCCATTTCAATGGAGCAAACCACAGGAGACGACAGGAGCAGAGGGCGCCGCTGGATGTGCTTCAGCTGCCGACAGGGAATGTCAGCTCCTCTCACAGACCGGGAATAACAAATAGCCTTTTGAGTGTCTTGACAAGTGGCTGCAGCCAACTCACATCATCCCCGTCCTCAGAGAACTGAACCCAACATGAGAAGGAGCTTCATACCTGAGAGATGCATCTCATCCTGGAGCTTGAGGGTATTATAACTTGGTTTCTTACATATTTCATTACAAGTTCCAGATAAATCAGTCAGAACCAAAATCATGAGTCATTAATGGGAAAGGTTTGACATTATTTACTCTTAGTTTGACATTTGAACATCTACTTAAAGTTTACTGGTGGGAATATTTTTTCTTATTAAATATGAATATTTTACATATTTTCCTAATCCCTTCCAATATACAGAGCTTTAAAAGTTTAACCTTGGACTCCAACCTTTATTAGCATATATTATCATGAAGGACTATATTTAAAAAGTGCTGACAGGTCAGCTAATTTTAATGAAGCATATTTCCACCAACAGAAGTGCTTCTGATGACGGCAACTTCATAAAAATTAATTTACGGAGACCTTTAAACCTCAGCTATAGTCAACATCTACATGTTCTTATGTAAGAATTGTATGAACAGACCAGTTAAACTTGTTCAGGAAAATATAAGCAAAATAAATGAATTCTGTGATTTTTTTTATTTTAATTTCCTTGTCAGATTTTCAGAGCTTCTGTTGTTGGTTCTGTATAAAGACGAGTCCAAACCTTAAATAAGTCAAATTAAATCTGAATATTCTAGAAAGGTTAGGTTGTAACCTGTTTTCTTAAAATAAATATTTTTAAAGAACCCAGATGGATGGAAAATACACACTGGACCTATGGAGCCATATGTAAATTATTTATTTTAAAAACTATTATGTGCCATTAAAAATATTGAGCTGAATTTATGTTAAAAAACAGGAAATTTCTGGCTGCAGTGAGTCATGACCCTCTTGCCCTTCTGCAGCTGCATGTTGCATCACTTTATTTAAACAGACAAATGTTCTATGTTTTGGGTTTGTTAAGTTTTCCAAAGTTCTGAATCCAAACTCTGTATGATGAAGGCTGTGGTGTCGGCTTGGAGGAATATTAGAACACAAAATCGATTGCATCTTTAAATTGCACTTGGCAGTAATATAACTGAATTTAGAATTCATTTACTGTCAATTCAATTTGCTGCATGTCAATATTAGTGAAGCTTTTAACGTGAATTTTTTTTCTAGTGACTGGATCTCTCCACATTTGAAATAAGTGATGTTTTCCAATGTATTTTAATGCAACCGTATATGAGTTGCTCACCAGGGAAATTTCTCCAAACAGGCCCGAATGCCACAATGCAGAAGGTCAAACTGCTGAGTGAGGAGAATTAAAAGATTTTCTCTTTGAACAAAATGCCCTTCTTTTGAAGTCCATGTTGATGTGACACATGTATCAGTGTTGGTGATGGTCGGTAACCTCACTGTAGGTCTCTCTTCTTCTGTTGTTGCATTAATATTGCAAGTTAAATCAGGGGAACAACATCAATATCTTACCTTAAAACTATCATTTTGTTAGGTTCCATTACATAATTGACCAGTAGGGATGAAACAATGCCACTTTTTTCAAACCGATACGATATTGATACTTGGATCAGAGTTACTGATACAGAGTACCAATGCCAGTTCTTCTACCACGCAAAAAAAATGTAATGAATTGGAAGACAGGTTTTATTTTCTTCTCTGCTTGTTACAACAAATGATGGTAAACTCAATAAAAAATAAAATAATAATAAAAATGACACACAACTAAAATTTCAAGTGAAAAATCAACATTTTCTTTGAAATTATTGCAGAGTTTCCACATTTTAAGTATCGGCTGATGGTATCGACTAACTAAACGATACTGATACATTTGAATAGTATGGGTTCCAAAACCTGATACCAGTATTGGTGCATCCCGACAAGTTCATGAAAAAAAAAACTGAAATTAAAGCATACTCACTCCAGCTGTGAAGATACAAAATTATAGAACAGACTGAGTAAAAATATTTTGTTATTTGTAAAATTTGGCGCTGGACAAATTGATGACCACTGTGTCATAAAGATATTGGAGGAAATGCACTTTAGAAATCTCAGATAATTACTATTGAGTCTGACCAATCGATGACCAATATGTCATAAGGATATTGGAATATGCATGTATAAATTTTTATTTATAAAATGAAAAAAAAAAGGAATTGCAGCAGTTTCTTGTCATTTATTTTTTTTAATGTAATATCTGATTAATTGCACGGCACTGAACGCTAGTGATATTTAGCTGTGTGATATTTTAACTTCAACTCACAGAATAAACCAACTTCCTGTTTACTGAACACTCCTCAGAGCTCATGTTATCCAATCACAGCTCAAACCTTTGATCAGATCAACCTGAAGAGGTGTGATGACTCTGTTATGAATTCATACCTTTATGTTAAAATAATGTTACTTAAGGTACAACTTTTGAAAGTTGCTTCTACAAGAAGAATACTAATTATCAGAATTATTAATACTGGATTTCTCTTCCACATATAACAAACTTGTACAGGTCAGTAAGTTTCTCTGACTGTTCAGCTTTCTGCCAGAGTTTCATGCTCTCTGTGCAAAGCTGAGCAGATTTAACAATGAAGAGAAAAACAAGAAATCAGCTGATAATTTATTCAAGCGTGAGGATACATGTGAGGAGTGGAGACTGGTGGAGAATTTGTGGGTTCCTCAGTGATCTGTCATCCCACCATGTGGTGCTCATGATGTTCCCTTCACACTCGCAGGAAACAGAAGACAGACGAGGAAGGAGTGTAAAGAAGTTGCTCTGAGACTCAGTGAACTGCATTAGTCTTTGTGCATGTATAAAATATGTGAATTCTCTGTGCTGCCGTCTCTCTTGTTTTGTCATCCAGCCAAACAAAAAAATAAACCTGAACTTGTAGCAACATTTCTCTGAGGTAGAGCTGTCAGGTATCAGAAGCTACTATCAACTTCAACTGACAGCAGCAAATAAAAGTAACACATGCTGGGGATTATTACTTTATTTTCATCTTTGCAGAGATTTTGCTTCCAATGTCTCAGTCACAGAAAAACCAAGAGGTTCCCAGACTTTAGTAAACCATATTTACTCAATAAGACTCAAAAGGGTTTTTAATTTCTCTCTTTCAAAATCATGTGAAATGTTGTGTCAGGATATAATTAATAAAACTGTTGTCATTCAAGTACAGTTATGATGTGCATGTTTCCCAACATCCTTCACACGATCCTGTGCTCATAAAGTGAGTATATGCAGGATGTGGGAATGAAGAGGCCTGTGACAAAAAGTAAAGCTGCAAAAGTTTCATTTGGCAGAAGTTACTGACCTGAAGCCACAAAAGCACTTTAACACCAGTGTCATACATTTATAGTCATAAATAATGTGGATAACAGTTCTTACAGCTGTAATTTAGATTGCACAAATGCTTTACCAAGTCAGTCAGCAAATCTCTTGATAAAAAATAAACTTATTTAGATTTTTTCCTGGAAGTTGATTTGTTTATTTATCTTTTTTATGCAAGAAGGTCCCACTGAGATGAAACATCTCTTTTCCAGGGAGTCCCTGCATGAATACAAACAAAAAACGATCCATATAAAAGTTTCATGAAACGGGTTTGAAAGGACAGAACAAGAGATAAAAACTCATTAAAACAGCTTCATGTTTCCTTCAGTGCAGCTTTTAAAAGAACTTTAAGTGTATGAACAGATTGTCTGAAGGCTGAGAGTATTTTCTTTTGTGTTCAAAAGATAAAAAACATAAAAGAAAATTCTGAAAAGAGACATTTAACAGAACTCTAGTGGTGCTGTCAAAGCTGCTAATATCAAGAAAACTTAAGAAACGAGTACCCAGTTATTCATCTTTGTACACATTCCTTTGTTGGTCATATACCATAAGATGCCTTACAATACATGTTACTGAGAAAAGACAACTGTAGCTTTAAAATGATGTCACATGGGGGGTGTGGCCTTTCCAAATTTGTTTCACCTGTTTCTGGCATTCACTCAAGCACAAGAAGAAGATTAGCATGGTATTTATGTTTAAAATGTTTTTTTAATGTTATGTTTGGATTAATTTCCCAATATGAACATCTAAATTAATTTATTCATGTCTACTGTGGGTCAAGACTGTTAGGACGTTTTTTCTCAGTGACAGTGACAACGGCAGAGAGAACTCTGAACAAAATCATTGACATTGAGACATTAACAACAAGGCTGTGGAACTGATCCTCAGTTCCTGTTCCAGGTGGTCAAAGAAGGAAAACAAGCAAATTCTCAAGACCTGCAGTGGTTGTAGAATATAGCATGGACATGGAAGGTGTTGGAGGCCTTTCAGGTGCAAGATGCCTGAGTGTAACACGAAAACACGTGAAATCAATGTGTCACCCGAAAATCCCAGTTTTTCCTCAGTTATCATAAATGAATGAGCGTTAGTGAAACAGAGTCCAGTGTAATCAACTGGTTGTAGGTCAGTGAGTTATAAGTAGATATTGACATAGATATAAATAGACAGCACATGTGTTCGGAGATCATTTTAACAAAGATTTCAGGGGACTTTCAGTTTTCATAACAGCTTGAATTTTTTTACCGTTTGATTTGACAATGAAGCGACGGAAGAAAACATAGAAGATTCAACACAGCAGGGTTTTAAGGACAGTAATAATCCTGTTCATGGAACTCTTAGAAACAGAACTTGTCAGGTATGATGTGATGTTATATAGTTAAAATGTACTAAGTTACAATTAGGCCCAATAAAACCTTATAAAACTTGAGCCTGATGTTACACAGAATATAATAAAACTTCCTTCCTGGCCGACCTTTGACTGAAATTTTGATCTTTTTTACAGAAGCAGAAGTATCATCTTCATCGCCTGGGGTGGACGTTGTAAACGCAGAAACTATGTAAGTATATAAAAAAGAACATGAACATTATTTTAAATGAAAGCGCCTGCGATGAAGTTTTTTCTTTCTCTGTGACACTCAAATGTCATTTCAACACATTACCTGCCTCCACTGATGCAGTTCTAACAAGTCTGGATTATTGGTTGTTTTTCTCTAAGAGTGGGCTGAATGCAGGTGTGACAAAGATAATAACTGACATCCAGCTGCAGGCAGGAGGATATAAGTGCAGCTGGTCAGATGTAATATAATAAGGAGCAGAGCAAACAGCTTGGTTATGGTCTTTTCTTTTTAACACGAGATGGGAAGATGTGTAGCTAAATGTGTATCACAAAGAGACAGAAAGACAAACAAACTCTGAGTAAAACACCAGAGAAATGGCAGAAAAAGTAGTTTCAAGAAATCTTTCATTGTAAATGAAAGATGGAGCTGCACATACCAGCATGAGGACAGAACAGGCGCTTCGCTAATGGAGCAGCAATTTCTTCTGCAGAAAAACTTTGTGCTGTGAGCTTTTCAAGCTTTCAAACATAAATCAC
Source organism: Pachypanchax playfairii (assembly GCA_006937955.1). Taxonomy (NCBI): domain Eukaryota; kingdom Metazoa; phylum Chordata; class Actinopteri; order Cyprinodontiformes; family Aplocheilidae; genus Pachypanchax; species Pachypanchax playfairii. The sequence goes on from SSNP01000066.1 coordinate 2,989,542, forward strand.
AGCACCTGAATTCTCCCACTCAGTCTTCAAAATAGCTCGTTTTAGCCAAAAAAAAAAAGATTTTCCACCTTAGATAAATTTAAGATTTTAGAGTTGATAAATTTAGAAAAGAAAAAAAAAGGTAGAAAGATATCTTGAGTATTCCAGTCAACTGCAGGTTTATGTCAACAACAACTTGAGGAGCTTCTGTTCTCTGGTAAACCTTACAGCATCTTTCATGATTTAATTGGTAGTTAGTTTGTATTAATTTTTTACTTTGAGAATTAAATTCAGAGCAGTTTTTCGTCCCTGCTGATGTTGGAATAAGGAGTGAGGAGACTAGATTCTGATGTTGGGGTTTAATTTAGTCTATGAGCATCAGACCTACAGTGAAAGACAAATAAAAGCATGTGATGACGACAGCTCTCAACTTCTAGGAAATGTAAAAACTCTTGAGTTTTCAAATGTCTTAAAATCCACATCTGTGAACATTAATACACATGTGCAAGTAGATTTATTCAAACATCATATTCTGTGCAAAAAGACTTTAAGATCTGAACATTTTTATTCACCTCAGTCATCGCAGGTCCAACAGGGTCAGAATCAGAACAGTTACAGACAAATTAATCAGCCTGCATGTTTAAAACAGGCTTGAATTCATTTAGACTGTGTGAAAAGAGTGATGCATAAAGGCCTTTTCTCCCAACAAATCATTACAGGCTGTGCAGAAAGACAAAAGGAATCATTTTTTGGAATGAAGACAATGACTTCCTGTTCTTTAATGATGTATTTGGGTCTGAAGAAAAGTTGGAAGCAAACCGGTGAATGTTTTATAAATGAGGACATACGAACAGGATGACAAATCCAACCCGACTCTATAACTTTTTCACAAAAACTTAAATAGTTCTTAAGTTGAGGACAGACAGCTGAAATATTAAAAGATCAGGGTAAATGTGAGTGAATCATTGTCTTACAGACACATTAGTTGTGGTGCAGTTTGTTAAAACGATGACACGACCGATCAGAATGATGCTTCTCTGCTCGCTGGCAGGTTTCTAATCGTTCTCAGCATCATCGCGGGGGAACTGTTTGCTCCTGATGAAAATTGAGGTAAATCAATTTTCCATTTTCTTTCAGGACTTCACTTCTGGTGTCAGGATAATGACAGCACGAACCACTGGGATGGGGAATCATTCATCAGAGGCATTTAAAAGCAAACGTAGAGCTGGTTCCTTTTTCTCACTGCTCATTAGTTCAAACAAAATTACCTCTGAGGAGAGCTGCTTCAGGCTATCACGCTCGCCTGTACAGGGTGGTGGGCGTTTCATTCCCCTCAGGAGTTCAGAGGGAATGAACTGCACAGAAGACTGAAGGATGTACTAATGTAGTTCATTTTTCTGGTCTAAAATAGCCCCAAAAGTCGAGTCTCTGTGAACTGAATGACAACAAGTTATGAGTGATCGGGACTGAGCCACTGTTGTAGTTTTACTGGATTTAGAAGGATTTAAAGAGTAATCTGTTGGGCAGATGTTTGAGATGATCAGAGCTGTTCTTGTCACTGAAGTAACATCTGGAAAAAAACTAAATACGTTCCTATGCTTAAAATAATGCTTTTAATTTGGTAACGGACCGTTTCTCCCAGATCTGATGCCACTCAGTGTTCTGACCTCCTGACAGATTAATTTTTCAAACTTGACAGAATGTACGTAGAGGAGATTGTTGCGAAGCGAATTCGACACAGCTGAGCTTTCTTTGACTCACCTGCATGGGGTTCTGCAGCAGAAAGGAAAACACACCAGAACATCATCATCATCATTGTAAATAATCCAACATCAGGGGATCAATAAAACGACCCCAAAACTCTCTCCGACCTCGAACCCTCCAGGTCTGAACGGCTCAGTTCTGGCAGATCAACTCAGTAAAGACACAAACATGCATAAAAAACAATTTAATTTCAGAAGTTTCTTGGACTGGGACATTTTAAAGAGAACAAATACCAGCAGACATGCAAACATGATTAAAAACGTGACATTACTCAAGTAACTGACATTTCAATGGATCCAAAATCACAATATAACAATAGTAAAGTACTAAAACTGGCATTTAACAAAGACAACACAACAAATTCAGCTTTTCAGTAAGGCCAAAGTAGGTGATGTCACTTCCTGTGCAGTGAGGCGTAATTTGTTTGGGTTTTTGTTATCAGGGTAAATTGAGCCATCTTTGTGACATTAAACACTTTGACTTCAGGCATTAATCACTAATTGATTAAACTCACTTTATTGTAAAACCCTCTGGTAAAAATACTGAAGTTTGTCTCTAATCTTTTGGAACAGAGCTGAGGAATATTACGTGCTCATAAGTGATTATAATTTAAAAATAATAAAACCTGTTTTGCAGAGCCCCAGGTCATGCCTTTATATTGCTTCTTCTTTTAAACCAACAACCTGGAACCTAAATTACAGAAGAAAAGAAATGAGAAGGTTTAATCACTAAAAGTCTCCCAATCACATCAGCCTTTTCAGCTTATTTTGGGATCTGGGATGAGTAAAACCTGTGAAATTCTACACTACTCTATAGAAAACATTAAACCTCTAGTCCAAGACAAAACTCAGTTTGGTTTGAGGAAATGTAATCCCAATTTCATGTCTTTGTGTGTGATGAAAAATAAGAGGGGAGAGAAGAAGAAATTTCTATAACCGCATCAACCTTTGGGTCAGAAATGAGATAAACCCGCCCCTCGGTGAACATCTCAGCCCTGTCATGTTAGATTTAGACTGCTGCACTTTATAAATGAAGCTATAACACAAAACTGAACCGAACAATGAAATGAGTTCTTATTTAACCCAGCGAGTGGACGGGTTTGGGCAGAGCCAGTCAGGAGGTAAATTATGAATTCATGAAAGTTCTGTAGCTGCTTTATTGGCTTTGGGCTAAACTGCAGCACCGGGCCTGTAAACCAAGTTTGACAAGCTCCCATGTAGAGCAGCAAGAGCTGGAATAAACCTCTCAGTGCTCATATCTCCTTCTGTGCCTGGAAAAGACCTGGATCACAACATGAAGGCGTCGATATGGAGGGAGGGTTAGGGAGAGGTGGTAACAGCATCCAGCGACTTCAAGCATGATGCTTTTACTGTCTCTGGACTGTGTCAGGGTGCATGATATCCATGACAGTATGTCCAAGTTAGAATGAAACATCACACATCAATTGTGTGTCTCCATAGCAGACACACTGTGAGTGTGAAACCCCTAATTTGCAGCCGACTACAGTGGAAATTGAGCAGAGGTGCAGGTGGTCATACAGGCCCATTTATTCCCAGATGCCACAGGCCCATCTTGTGTTGAGCAGAAGTGTCTGTCTATGTGAGCAAATGTGCGGCTCGGTGAGGGTTGACAAATCATCCCAGTGGTTCTGGCAGCCAGACAAAGAGTGTCTCCTCGCTGTAAAAGTGGCTATAGCTTGGGACTTAACCGCCAGGATTGATGAAGTCACATAAAAGGACAGACAGCAGCGATCCAGAGAGAGCAGATAGGGCAGATCTCCACAGGACTGTGTAAATATCACAAAGCCACTGGTGCATCAGACTGAGGTGTCTGACAGAGGTCATGTGCCACTTTGAATGTCAGAGAGTTCAGTGGCGCTGCCAGTTAGTAAATCAGTTAAAAACACTCATAAATCAGGCTTTTGATTTGACAACGCTGTTAAAAAACCACAAATATGGACTGAAGCTTATTAATGAGCATAAAACTGTTCTGATTTTGTTTTTCATGTGACTGTAGCTGCTATAAAAAAAATTCTGATTTAGATGTAGATTCAAATAATAAAATCTGACAAAGAATTTCCCCTGCTGACGGGTCGCTGACGGGTCGCTGACGAGCCGCTGACGGGCCGCTGACTTGCCGCTGACGGGTCACTGACGAGCCGCTGACGGGCCACTGACGGGTCGCTGACAGGAAACACAGCCTGTAAACGACAGTCTGACTGTAATTTACTGCTAATGATGGACATCTCCACTTCATCTCCAACATATGCTGCATTCACTGGGCTGTAAAGATGATGCTCATCTGCTTTCTCCATAACAAATTCTAATCATCTGTTGTACACGTCATCTGAGTAATGACTCAGCAGTTAATGTCTTTAATAAGTCCATTTTCTATTCCAAATAATCTATTTATCATTAATGTCCCTTCAGCAGAAGCTGAAACTCAGATTTACCGTTTGTCATGCGATGCATCAATGTTATTCAGCCCTGAAGCAATATTTTTAAGCCATCCAGAAGCTGAAATAAAACTTAAGCAGTGGACTGTTGTGAATCCACGAGGTTTGTGTGTGATGGAGAGATTCACTTGTGGTTTCTGACTGCTGTTATTATCCTGTCGTCTGTGGATGGAGTTGTTCAATGCCAGGCCTCTTAAATGCACAAGGTGGAATCTCTGTGGTTTAACAGCCATGTAATGAATGAGTGTTTTTAAAATACATTTTGATTGTATTTCAATGCATTTGATTAATGTTATATATGTCATTTATATTTAAATTATCTATAAGTAAACAGATTTATTTATGTGTGCAAGTCAGTCTCTGTTTGTACGAGTTTTCAGATGTCATGAGCTAATTTTGAGACTCCAGACGTTATTTAGTTCGTCATTATCTGTACCTGCTCTTTTTTGTTCAGTGTGGCAGGGAGCTGGTGCTGGTCTCCAGCTGTCATTGGGCGAGAGGTGGGGGACACCTGGACAGGTCACCAGTCCACAACAGAGTCACATATAGATGGACAACCATTCACACCTAGGGACAATGTAGCGTTACCACCTCATGCATGTTTTGGGGTTTGTGGGAGGAAACCGGAGTTCCTGGAAAAAAAAAACATGTATGCATGAGGAAAACATGCAAACTCCACGCAGGTCCTGGTCTGGTTTCAAATCCAGGACCTTAGTGCTGCAAGGCAACAGTGTTACCCACTGCACCACCGTGCAGCATCTTATTCAGTGTTACTGATGGTGATGTGGCGCTGTGCTACTGATCTGGAAAGAGATGTTCCTTGCAGGAGGGAAAGACTCTCCAAAAAACTTGATTCTTGTTACACTTTTATTCTTATTTTCTAAAGCATCATTAAAACCGACTTGAAGGAATCATGTCTAACTAATGTATACACATGTCTTAATGTGTGTACAGTTAGAACACAGGCCATCCAACCTGAAAGTGATCATGTGTGATCAGGCTCACGTGCTTCGGAGATATAAACATGCAGATATAATAATGCAGTCTGAGTACTTGTTCCATGATAAATGTGTACTGGCTGTGGATATAATCAGGGGACAACCCTGAGCTTGCCTTGGAAGTCTTTATTACTATGTTAATCAATTCTAAAACATAAAAATAACCAGTGTCGAGGAACAAAAATTGGCTCTTTTGGATTTAGTAAGTAGTGTTGTTGCAGCTTTCAGAGCCACTTACAATCTGGAAAGGCTGTATTGGCAAAGGCGTGAATACAGTGAGTTACAGTCCAAATTAGCCTGTAAATACAGCACACTAACACAGTGAAACACTACACTAGTACTGAAGGACATTTACATTCTGCTTAACACTGACCTGAGCATCACAGCTGACTGTTAAGCTCATGATCTACAGCTGAAGGTTTAAGCTTGTTCCCATGATGAAGTGTGGCACCAAGTTCTAAATATTAAACATTTCAAATACATTTACTGCAGCTTTTTTTCCTTTTTATTAGTAAATTTAAGCGGCATTCTCAGTTACCGCTACGTAACGTGTCGTCAGGAGGAACTATTTGTGGAACATCTTTAATTTAAAAGTCTACAAAAACCTGATAAACCCCTTGGGTCATGAGATTGTGTGTGGTGAGATGAATCATTGATTGTTTTATAGCGTTTGATGAAAACTCTAATGTAACCATGTAGCCCGACGCTGCGGTTAAGATGAAGCCTGTTTTCCTTCCTTTCAGCAGAGTTCCCTTGTGGCTAAGAAAAATGTCACGATGTGTGTAACACCGGTTGAGCTCAGCTCCCTGGAGCTCCGTGACCTATATACATTTTGTAAAGAAGCTAATTTAGATGTTAAAACTGCATCAGAGGATGGTCACGACAATCAACTACATTGTTTTAATGCACTCGAAATTTATTTAGCTTTTATCATTGTTTTTATCTGCAATAAGGATTTTAGGAGAAATTGAAGCTAAATGCTGAAATGCAGTAGATGGACAAGCTTTTATTTACATAGAACATGAGGAAAATGGACCTTGACATCTTGAGAAATCACATATGAGCTCTTCAGAGTGAAAGAGCTGCCTTTGATGCATATAATGCTTCATGTTTTTTGTCATGAGCTTGTTTTTGCACCGTAGCAGTAATAATGAGAGTTTGTACAAAAGAAAAAGGAATAGAAACTGATGGAAAAGGTAATACAAGATGACCAATGGAGCCTGACCGGTGAATGTGCAAGCCTGTGTCATAAATTATGTCATTGTGCATGATGAATGATGACTAACAAAAAATTTAAATGGAGAGAAAATAGGATTTGAAAACAGTTTGTCCACCAGAGGGCGCTTCAGATCTCACAACGCCAAATAAATATTCAGGTTTTATTACAGTTAATTTATTAATGCTTTAATTTGAAAATCTGCATTTTTGTATAAAATAGCATTGAATGGATTTAAAAATGTACTTAACAAATCCACAACTAACATGATTAAAGTAAGAACACATGACGGTTACTGTCTATGAGTGAAAGGAGAAGAGAAGAAGAATCTGGTGTTTCCTGCCCTTTTTAACTGATGACACAAGTTAAAAATGATCATATTTAAATAAACATATTAAACTAATGTACAACATCTACTACAAATACAGTGAGGACTAGAAATATTTAGACAGTAACATAAGTTTTGTTATTTTAGCCGTTTACCAAAATATTTTCAAGATACAGTTATATGATCAATATTGTCTTAAAATTCAGACCCTCAGCTTTAATTTGAAGGGATTCACATTCAAATTCAATGAAGGAGTTAGGAATTACAGCTCTTTAAAATCCATAAATTAGCAGCATCATTGTTTAATCCACAGTGTTCAAACTGTGTGAAAATGTAGCTGCAGAAACTATGGTACCTTTAAAATGTTCATTTTTTCTGGATATAAAGTAAATGTTTTGATGATGCGTTCAGTTGTCATCTCATTACAGTTTTTTTTTTACACTGATCAGTTTCACCTACATCTCCAAGAAACAGTTCAATCTCCATGAACTTGTGTATCAATAGAACTTTCTGTCGGTCCCATATTTACAACATTAATTCACCTTCAGTTTAAGTGTCACAGTCTCCCTAAAAGTCTCTAAGAATACTGGATTATTTGCAAAGTTCACTGAGACCGAGATGAAAATCAATTAAAATTTTAATTATATAAATAAACATTTATATTCCTCAAAGATTCAGTTTTTATTCTCACACCATTTAGAAGAAGGTCTGCAGATAGAGAACATTAAAATCTCATGTTTTCTGTTTTTGGTTCTTTAATTACTAACAACTAATAATAATTAGCAAATTATGCAATCAGTAAAAATAATTTAGAGACAGAGTTTTAATAACTGTCCATTCAATGAGATGTGCATGTTTTGTTTAAATAAAGAAACACAGTGGCTCATGTAGGTGTTACATGTCACATGATGCATAATCGTCATTTTTTTGACCTTATTAAACCGTATTTTATGACTCCAATATTTCTGACTTGCTCACAGTCAGTTAGGTAACTTCAGTAAAAAGCTCATTGTGTTTCCTCGTGTCCTCGTCCCTCCTCGCGTCACTCTGTTTTTATGTGCCTCATCTTGTTGTCTGAGTTGTTCTTCTTTTAAATCAATTTCCTCTGTGGGGATTAATAACGTTAAAACGAAATTGAGCACAAGCAGATATGAAGATACAAAGGAAGTGTGGCATCTCTTTTAACATATTGAAATAAAATATAATGTACTAATCCTAAATGCCTCCGACAGGATTAAACCCAACGATTTAAGATTTTTTTTCCCCAAGGGGGGTTCAGGGCAACAAAACACTCTAGAAACGCACACACACTCACACCCTGTGATTGTGTTGTAATTGACTCAGTGAAAGCTGAAGAGTACACAGCAGTAAGTCACTGATTCACAACTCTTATATCTGTTCAGTAGAGTCTGCTGTTTGCTCCGGGCAAAAACTGTATCATCTCTGTCAGCACTGTGTGTTGGAGCCGAACAGAAACGTGCTGAAATAACATGCTGTGTGTTGCTGTTGTTTTTCCAGAAGACTAGCATCATCTGGACGGAGGACAAATACTTCCTGGAGCAGGACTGACGCTGCTGGCGGTAAATATGAAGCCAGACTACTACAGTTTCCTCTTTGTGTTTAACTTTTAGACCTTCTACAACTGCCCTGCAGAGACAGAAACTTTGCATTTATTTGAAAAGGACAAGTTTAAAATGTAAAGAAAGTAGAATTTTTGCAGACCTCAGAACTGGTAATATTTCAGTGCCATCACAAAAAATGATGCACAAAGTCTCTAAAGCTGTTCATTGGACTTCAAGAAATGTTTTTGTTTTTTAACTTATTGGAAGGTGTTTAGTTGTGCACAGTAAGTGTCTTACCTGCAGCAGGGATCTTATTTTGGAAAATAGTCAAGTGAAATTCACTTTTATCTAAAACAACTCAAACTGTAAAAACTCCTGGATTGAGCTCATATTACAGCATTTACATATCAACAAAAAGGGTTTTTTATGTACCTTTAATAATACTTGTAATTCTCGGCACACGAGCATCGTTTCTTAAGAAACATTTTAGTTATAGTCATTTTAAAGGCTATAGTTAGGAACAACATCCTTCTTTGTTGGTTTGCTAGGTGGCTGATTCAGAATCATGTTCAGGAAGATACAAAGAAAATCTGATTTTAACCTGCTAAGGTCTGACACATGAAGTTATAGCCAGAGAATTCTGTTTATCATATATCTATGTATTATTAAACATGGATCAGGCAGTGGACTGACTAAATGAGAGATGGAGGGTTGATTTACTGAGAGGAAACAGGTGGTGACATTTTAAACAGGAGACAAGATGAATGTGACTGAGGAGCTTCAAGAAGCATGAATTACAACTCTAATAGAATAAAACAAAGATATAAAAAAGAGTTGAAACACCAAGTAAACAAACACAGAGCATGAAGATAAAGCAAATACAATGATGTCATAAACACTAAGCAACAAAATCCATTTAAATCTTCTAACCAAGAACAAACAAAGAAACTAATGATTGAAATTCCAACCCCAAACACAACCGAACCCACAAACTGACAGTTGTTTATATGTAAAAAGACTTTTCATCTACAAAACAGCCAGATTTGTGTTCAGCAGCTACTTTCTGCAGGGTGTATCCCAGAAGAGAAGAATCAGCCCCGACCACTGCTGCACCCGACGGTCGCCTCGATTCACATCAAAGCTCTCACTAAGCTGAGATTGCATCACTCTCCACCCACTGTTTGTGTCCCAAGCCATCATTCTAGGAGAACGTTTGTGCTGCAGCGATGTCTTGATCAGAGAGACGCAGTAGGTAGCACGATATGTCGAAACTGCTGACAAACGGCTCTCGGGCAGATGGCAGCTTTTGATTCTGGGCCAAACATGTTTCCTCTTTTTTGCAAAGAGCTCTGATTTCTTGATATTCATGAAAATTTTATGTGGTAAAAAAGTAATTCTGTAAAATCAACATTTAACTGCTCAGCATTTGGCTGTAAGCTGAACATTTGAAATCTTTTCGTGTGTGTTGAAACGCATCAAATAGCAGATAATCTGACTCAAATCTTCACCGTTTCCCCGTTTTAAACCAGATTAGGTCTCATTCTTAAACTATAATGTAGAATATAAAACATTTTCTGAGTTCACACTCGCTACATTTGACACAACTGTCAATGATCTAATAGTTTTTATGGTTCTGAATCATCCTGAAGAGGAAGCTAGTTTCTCCTCCAGGAGCTGGTCGGGAGACTGACAGGGAAGTTGACAATAAAACTCAATTTCTGCTCCGTGAATGAACAAATTTCTGACCTTTTCAATAAAGGTGTGGGAATTGTCACCATGGCAACCAGGCAGGCTGATCTGACAGACACGCATTCAATGATTTCTTAACCTTACATGCCTCAAGCACATAATGTGAGGTATTAATACGTCCAAGTAGAAGTAAATAACAGTGTGTGGATTCAGAAATCCTCAACACGACTCGTTCACAAGCTGTTGGACAAATGAAAAGGATCCTCACTTTAAATGTTGCTGTGAGACAGACTTCAAAGAGAAGCACATTAAGTTTTGATGAATTAAAAAGAAAAATAGAACCATTACAAATTTGTATTTAACCATTTTTCCCATTTTTTAATCAGATTTTTTGACTGTTGGTCTCTCAGGTGGATTTCTGATAGATTGTTTCCAGACTTTGTGTTTGCTGTGGTCTTTATTAGCAGTACATTGTGTTGGTTGGTGGAAAACTGGCAAAAATACTGGGAACAACTTCAACCCACACCATAATGGGATTTAAATAAGTGTGAAAACGCAGCAGTCTTTGGAAAGTTGGACTGATTGTCATGTTTCAGGGATCTTCATCATGTGATGGTTTATTATTGTAACCCGCCTAAAAGTGGGTTAAAGTAATGATTTATGTTCTTATCTGATCGTTATTTCTTTTAATTTCATGATTGTAAATGCTTGTGTGTTTTATTTTGAAACCGGGACTTTATTTTGTAAAAACCGGAAGTAATGCACAAAGATACCTGCAGTAGCTTAACATCGCAAATGCGCAAACGAGACTCTGGTGTTGTTTCGCTCGTGGGAGCTGGAGAGCGAGAGAAAAAGGTATCAAAATGTGTTATTTTGCACTGATATTAAGATTTAATGTCGTTAGTGTTGTAAACTGATTGAAGTCCCGTTGTAGACG
>SSNP01000661.1:0-12050 GCA_006937955.1 Pachypanchax playfairii
AAGTTTTATTTTAAGGGGATGTGTCAACCTTTAGACTTGCTGGGCCCAGAAAAAGTCACCTACATAGCTCCTTTCTCACAAGAGCCACAGAAAAGAGACATTAAATTACTTCCAATCGGGACATATGCTCTTATTTTTTGTGGCAGTCATGAGTCGGACTACACTGTGTGCAATGGTACCTCCAACTGGAGCAATCCAGGACCCTTCTGCAAGCTAGAAAATCCAAACTGTGTGATTAGAAATGGTGGATGTGAACACTTGTGCAATCAGAAAACAGATGCTGTTCAGTGCTTGTGTAGAGAAGGTTATAAGCTGGATGAAGATGGGTTTTCCTGTAGGGCAAAGGACCTGTGTGGTCCTGACACCTGTGAGTATCAGTGTGTGATGAAGGAGTCAGGGTTCACCTGTAAATGTCCAAACGGGTTCATACTGAGTGAAAACCAGCGAAACTGCACCGACATTGACGAGTGCCAGTCGGAGCTTTGCTTGGATCATCAGTGTGAAAACACACACGGTAGTTACACATGTGTGTGTAAAGATGGCTATGAAATGACTGATGGTGAATGTAGAGACGTGGATGAGTGTGAACAGTCATCATGTGAGCACGGCTGCTTGAACAACGCCGGATCCTTCTCCTGTTACTGCACTGAGGGTTTCATTTTGTCCCAGGATGGACGTTCCTGCGCTGATGTTAACGAATGTCTCAGTTATCAATGTTCTGCTGAGACCACGTGCATCAATACTGTCGGTAGCTTCATGTGCATCCACCAGCTGGAGTCAAACGGGTCGACCGAGAGTCCACGTGATTCTATCGCAACAACAACCAGAACCACAGAGGAGCTCCAGCATCAGTCCCCTCACACTGATGCCCCGCTGCTGGACCTGGTTAATGCCACAGCTGGTGATCATGGTAACCATTCCTTAGCAACAAGCTCGACCAAGTTCATCACCTCCAGAGTACTCATCTGTGTCCTCGGCTCCGTCATTCCTCTCCTGCTGTTGATCACTTTGACTCTGTTTATTATCATTTTTCGATGCAATCGTTCCAAAAAAGAGGTGAAGAAGAAGTCCACTACAGATGGATACTGCTGGGTGTCGTCTGGTTTGGACCCACGTCTCGAAAAACTGTATGAGTCTATTCAAACTGATGACCTATGACCTCAAAGTGACAGTGATGTGTATATGTATGTAATTTATGTTCTTGTAGGTATTTAAATATCATACAAAACCTGTTACTATTGAATAGACTGTCTTATCCTTGATGGATGAAAATCTGTGTCACATATCTAAAAGAAAACTTGATCAGAAAACAGTGTGTAAATATAAAGTAGAGCTGAAAATGTTGATAATAATAATTACTTCCTTTGATTGTGTTCTGTGTGAGGGCGTGTTCCTGTGGAGGCTGGATGGTGCCGGTTATTTTACTGACAGTTAAGAGCAGAACAAAATCATGTTTAAGTGTTAAAATGTGTCATTTTAAAGCTAAAATCTGATTGTGCTAATTAATATGTTTTACCCTGAATTTACCTCCATAAACATAATCATGATGAAATAAAGAGGACAGACATATTTTCTCAATCTAGCAAATTAGGGAGGTGTTTCTAGAACCAGGTCAGTAGTTTACACAGAACCGGGTCAGGAGATTAAACAGTTCTGTAAATGGTACTGTCTTGTTGTAACAACTCAAAGAAGCACTTAATCAGCAAAATCTCCAGTAATGTATAAATTAGTTTATGTTTCATGGGTATTAGGATTTTAAATGAGTATAAAATAAACCAACTTAAACCATAAGAATAAAAGTACCGATGTATACATAAATTTAATATATGAACAAATCAAATAGTGAGCGAAAATTAAATCGATTGTTTTGCAACGTGAACAGTGTTGTTTGTTTTGTTGTTTGTTTGTTTGTTTTTAGTGACATCTAGTGGCCGAAAACCAGAAAATTTAAAGCGTAATTCAGATTTTTCTTTCATGTAGTTGTAAATTATCAATCTCATTCACAGTAAATGTTTCTTTAAGTATGATTCATGTCGCAGAGTATTTTTGTTCCATGTTTTTGCTGGAAACGAACCGCAGCCCTAAACCGGTTTCCTTCCTGGTTCTGGGGGACCCGGGGGACCCTGTTTCCGGACAGAACCTGAAGTGGTCTTAACTCCACACCGTCATCCTGCAGCGTCAGTTTCTGAACCACTGAAGTCAATGAACATGACTCTGTTGGTGCCAGCATTGACTTTATTGTTTCTTGAATCTGGATTCGGTTCGAGACGAACTGGATCTTGTTTGCCTGTTTGTTCTGGAGATGATTGCATCACCGTTAACCGGGAGCGGGTGGATTTTAAAACAGCAGAGGAAACATGTCGCAGGAGGAACGGAGAACTTCTGACCCTTCAGTCAGAGACTTATCAACAAATGTTTGATGTTCTGAGTAAAGAAGCGATGGGGAATTTCTGGATCGGACTTCGTTTACCGGCCAAATCCTGCAGCGACCTCTCGGTTCCGCTCAGAGGATACGAGTGGACGTCTGGTAACATAAACAGGACTTTTACTCCACCCTCCATCAGCTGGTCGGATAACCTTAAACTCTGCGCTCCACGCTGCGTTTCACTTTCATACCATCAAAAATGGAAAGAGAGGTTCTGTTCGAATAAAACGGACGGGTTTCTGTGCAAAACAAAACAACAATATGCATGTCAGGAAAAAGAAATGACTTTTCAAAGTCCTGAAGGCTGTAAAACTGGTCCATGTGAGCATAACTGCACTGAGGTGAAGGGAGGATATAAATGTTCATGTTTCCCAGGATTTAGACCCGACAGTAAAAACCCGAAGCGGTGCAGAATGTTCTGTGGACAGAAGACATGTCCTCAGGTGTGTGAAGTCAGTCAGACCAGATGTTCCTGTCCGGACGGCTTCATTCTCGGTGAGAAAACCTGCGAGGACATCGATGAGTGTGAGATGCAACACTGTGAAAAAGGCTGTTTAAACAGTTTTGGGAGTTTTATGTGTTTTTGTCCTGAAGGATTCAAAGTTAAAGATGAGGATTTCTGCGTTCCAGCTGCAGAGAGTGAGGAGTTGGTCATCACTACTCCTGCAGCTGGATTCGTTAAACCTTCCTCTAAAAACACCACAGTGAAGATCTCCTCGGTCCCAGGGGGGGTTTTCCTCTGGATCTGGGTCGTGGTCGCTCTAGTTTTGGTGGCGCTTGTGTTTCTGATTCGGTTTTATGTTGTCAAACGTCAGAGACGCAGAGAACAAACCCAGTAATCAAACGGAACCACATATCTGATAGTGCTCTGGATGATGGTCAGATGTTCACCAGCATAGAACTAAAGTTCAGGGAGTTCATTTCAAAGTTTAAAGACACAGGACTTCATTTACACTAACATGATGTCTTTATAATTGATGACTGAGACTTTTTAAATGCAGTTTTACTCTTATTATTGTCCTTTACCTTCCTTTTTAAAATACTACAGAAACAGCGCCATCTGGTGGCTGGGGTCTTTCTTTCAACTCATTAAAATAAAAATTTCACTCACACAGAAATCCCAAAGATCCAAACAAAAGAAATATACAAAGATCATATAACATTAAACATTCATTTTTAATCAAACAATGTGAGTGATATTTTCACAGACATGAACTTACCAGTAAAATATGGTGCTAATTACAGAGGACAAACAGGAAAGAGTAGAAATATACTATTTATATTTTAACGATAACAAAATCTATTCAATTGAAGCTTTCAGTTTAATAAATCTGTATATTATTGAAATCTTGAGCATTAAGACATAAACAATATACAGAGTATTATACAAAAATATAATTGACATACTTTCCACTTAAAAAAGCAAAAAAAACAAACATTTATTTTGTTTTATTTGTATTATAATAATGTGCAATCTCTTGGTAATTTTAAACATGTATTTTGCAATATTACATTTTGTATGAAGTTATATGAACTGTTAAACTTCATGCACTACTTTAAACATTTGTGTCAAATCTTTTTTTACATGAACACTGTCTGAATGTCATGTACCAAGTATAGTATGTGAATTAAATCCAGCAGCAGATTAAACTCTGGACCTTTACTTCCTGTTTAACTTTGTAAAATCAATACTGATGATTGCTTTTGGATGGATCGTCTCTTTAACACTCATGGTTCTTACTGATCTGAATCTGTAAGCACGCGCTCAAAATGTGTCAACAAACCTGAGTTTGTAAGCATTTTACAATCTGTGTGTAAATGTTCAGAAATAAAGTGTTAAAATGAAAATCACACCTGTAAAAATAATCACAACCTCAAAAATATTTTTAAACTTCCAATGACCTCTTCAAACAGCGTGATCACATGATGAATAAAGTTGAATAAATCAGTTGAGTGGACACTGAGTGAACCAACTCTGGGTGTAGTTTGTTATGAATTCCTACAGTGGAGTTTCAGGTTGGACCTGAACTCGTTACGGGCTGCAGTTTGAACTCTGTGAAGCTCTTTTACAAAATCAATGTGTTGCAGAGAGGTAGTTGGATTCTGCTAAACCTGGGCGGGACCGACCCGACCTGGATAGCTCTGGCTGTGACTGATACACCTGGCCTCTGCCAGTCAATGACGTTTCTCTGTGAATTCCATCAGCCAATCACAGAAAGAGGAGTTCACCTTTTGAAAACGGATCAGGAAAACATCACGGTATCAGATGTGGCACAGTTTTATATGTTTTACTGCATTGTAAGAAAGTAATACATTAATGTATAATTGCATTATGTGTTTCTGTCCTGTATCATGAGAGAAACGTTGATTGAACTTTTAATGTGAAGTTTCTAAACAATTTTTGAAGACATGTGGCTAAAGAGCGTTTTTCGTTTCCTGTGTACAGGCTGGCAAGCACTGTAGTCTTTCATATACGAAATATTTATTCATCAGCACTTTTTTTCTCAGACATGAATTAAACACCAAACAGATGAGTAAGTTTAAGTATCTGGTTAATAGATCAAATCGAATGACCTAGCGTCACCTGAGGTAGATCCTGCAAGACCGCACTGAGGGGTAAAATCCACTAAATATTTTGACGTTGTGGATTCAGGGCGGGAAAAGGCGGAGTCTTCTGAATTCGTCCAATCAGAGAGTAGGCGTCTTCCCCCAACCGAGCGTCATTGGGTTAAAGTTGTTTGTATAAATAATAACAGAAATTTGTGCTAGCATGCGGCGCTGTCACAGAGTTAGCCTGTCTGTTGAAGCGAACGCTTTCTTCTTTCACCGTGTAAGCTAACAGGAGTCCCTCTGACTGGTACCAGCATGTCGGTAGACAGCGTGTTTCGGACCCGGTCTCTCGGTGTGGCTGCAGAAGGTCTTCCGGACCAGTATGCAGACGGAAAAGCAGCCAAAGTTTGGGAGCTGTACATCGGAGACACACAGAGCAGGACGCAGGAGTACAAAAGCTGGCTGGTGTCTCTTCTCAAACAACACGAAGTCCGGAGGGTTCTGGATGTAGCCTGCGGAACCGGGTAAGTCAGGCAGGCCCATTCTCAAAGAACACAACTCGAAACCAACGTGCTAATACCACAACAAAATTCACATCTTCAAAATACATGAAAACAGCAGATTAATTGATTCAAAATACATGAAAACAGCAGATTAATTGATTCAAAATACATGAAAACAGCAGATTTATTGATTTGTTTGGGATCCAACCTGCTGGTTCTGGTGGGACTCAGTGGGTCTGAGTTTAGTTCAGGTTCTGATTAATCCTCTATATGTTGTGTTTTTAAAACATTCAGACCCGATCAGGTAATTCAGTTATCAGACTGTGATTGGAGGAAGTGAAGTTAGTTTCAACCTGCTGACCCTTTTATCTGAACTAAATCCAGATTAGACAGAAGAACAATGAAAGTGCAGTTTCTGCAGCAGCTGCGTGACTTCCTGCATCCAGTCTAGGTCTGAGGCTGATGTCATGTTCACAGTTCTTACATTCAGACAGCTAAAACAGACCAGCAGGTGTCGGGTAGTTCAGACTGGTTCCCTGCAGGTCCTGATAGTGTATCAGTGCTGTGGGACAACATCAAGGCCACTGGCTGAAATCCCACCCAGATTTTCCTCCCCAGAGTTTCTCACAGAAACTATCTTACATGTGGAATATCAGTTTATCTCATTGCACATGCTCGGCAGACGTAAAGCAGCAGCATCACTGATCTCACTTCACAACATGTAAACAGTCATCGTGGAGTGAAGTTACAAACGTCTGTGTTGTTTTTAACAGTCTGAATGAGTCCTGGCTCTCCAGCTGTTCTTTCATCTGTTACCAGAAGCACAAGGATTTCTTCTTCATTCCAGATGTTTATATATTATCCTGCTGCTGTCCAGTTATTGTTAATGATTAACGCAGCTTGAGTTCCTTAAGCGTGAAGCTTCAGTTCCCAGCAGTCAGTTTGACGTCAGTTCACGTTGCCCTGCCAGGTTTTCTAAAAACAATGAGCTATCAGGTGTGTCAACCATCTGTTTTTACCTGTTAACCATTAAAGTGTCATTTCTTGTCTAAAATGCTGCAGAGTTGACTCGATCATGTTGGTGGAGGAGGGTTTTAATATGGTCAGTGTGGACGCCAGTGATAAGATGCTGAAATACGCCCTGAAGTCCAGATGGGAGAGAAGAAAAGAGCCAGCTTTCGATCAGTGGGGTACATTTTAATGTTTTATTATTTAGTTGTGTTTAACTGTTTTTAATGCATCGTTTGGAGACAGAATGAATTACCTCACGTTTTCCTCCTTATCATCAGTCATCGACGAGGCCAACTGGCTGACGTTACTGGACGATGTTCAGAAACCAGGAACCGGCTTCGATGCTGTCATCTGCCTCGGCAATTCATTTGCACACTTACCGGACTTTAAAGGTACACAAAGAACAGAGATTAAAGGTTTTTCCAGCAGCAGAAATCTAACAGTAAAATTCTTCTGAGTAGAGATCATGACCTTGTCCTAAAGGATGCAGTTCCTACAAGCGCTTACTGAGGTGTTGAATCATTCCGTTGATTCATTGTAACTGTGCAAATAATAAATTACATCTTCATATTAGTATTAAACTCTGTTGTAAATTTGGATTCTTACAAAGTAAACTGGACTCTGGTTTGTCACCTGTTTGAGTTTCTTTCACAGTAAAGGAGAGGTTAGCTGTGGGGCGTTCACTGACCGGTTGTATTTTTGAGTATTGGACCTGTTGGTCACAGCTCAAGCTGAAAATCAATCCAGTTCACTCACCTGTTGAGTTGTCGGTTCAGACCTTGAACCCATACTGTGCTCGGAGGCTTGGAGTAACTGTCATGTCTCTTTTCTTTAAGAATCTAAAGATGTTGATTTTTCATACAATTTCTTTTTGTAGTTGTAACAGGAGAACTTTTGAACTGGCCTTAATTAAGTGTTGAATGTTTAATTTATTTAGAAACATAGTTTGAAGAGTCACAACTATGATAAAAAATGAAAACTGACAGTTTTTGTAGTTAAACGCACCCAAAATCCGGTGTTTTGTTCTGGCATCAACATCTTCCTGTTGTTGATCGTAGGTGACCAGAGTGACCAGAAGTTGGCTCTTCACAACATCGCCAGTATGGTGCGACCTGGTGGGATTCTAATCATCGACCATCGTAACTATGACTACATCCTGGAGACAGGACGGGCGCCGCAGGGCAAAAACATTTACTACAAGGTACCAGTTCTGCACTGCTTTTCCTTCTGAACTGCTTTTAGAGTACAGGTTTGCAGATATTAGTTAGTGTTTTGTTTAATACAGACAGAATAATAAATGAAGTTTTCTATCAGCTGTTTTTGTGTCTACAGGCTGAACTTGTTGTAATCGAAACTTTCTGCTCCGTCTGGTTGTTGCTTCCTCAAACGCAGACACTTCTGTTTAGAAATGGTTTATTTGTCGTCTCCAGCAGCAGCAGCTGAGTTTAAAACTTAAATCTCTTTGGATATTTATAGATTTTCACTGAAAGTTGTGCAGAAGAAAGAAATGTTGAGTTTTTAACAAATTCTGTAAAGAAGAAAACAAACTTCTTTGGGAAGATGAAAAATTCTGTCTAATCCATCTATACGTCTTCTGTTTTTACTCATATTCTCCAGTTTAAACATACTTCAGTGTTCATATATAGAGCAAGTTCTTCTCACACTTGTTTATATGAAATTAGCTCTGACACAACAGCAGGAACCGAATACACTGAGCCATATTTGATTTAAATTATTTACTTGAAAATCAACTTCCATATTCTTTAATCCAGCTGAAGCAGGATCCATCCAGCTGGTGGGTTTAAATATAAATACTCAGTAAACACTCACACGTCTTAGAAAATCTACCTCTGAAATCTCTGTAATACCAGAGTCTGGTGGTACCCGACCAGAACCAGATCCTGCTTTCATTCAGTTGCTTCTCAAAAGGTTTTATTTAATTTACTTGAGCAGCAGATGGAGGCGCTCGTCTTTCTACAGGAATGATGGGAAATGGATGATAAAAATGATCTGAGATATAAACTTTTATTCACTCTTAATTTATTTTACAGAGAAAAAAACAGTTAAATTTGAGGTGTTTCTAAAAAAAAAAAAAATTATTGACAAATATGAGCTTTCTGGACATTCAAATATTTGTCTCTGATGTTTACTAATACTGTCCTTGTGTTTCAGAGTGATTTAACTCAGGACATCACCACCTCGGTACTGTGGGTCAACAATAAGCCTCACATGATCACACTGGACTACACCATCCATGTACCACAGGCTGTGCTCCAGAAACTTCCTGAAGTCAGGTGGGCCCAGTTCAGCTGTCTAGATTTAATAATAAATATGTTTTTTTTAAGCACACTTGTTTTTGTTTAACAAGAAATCAGAAGTGTTGCAGGAACTTTTCAATGCTTCTGTTTTAGTCTTCAGGCTGAGAAAAATCAACCTTGTTGTCATAACTTCACTAATTTAGATAACTTTCACTCTGACACTTGACTTTATCAATGAAAAGTATGTTAGTAAACTCTCCTCGGGGTTAATAAAGCCTTAATAAAACAATGATTTCTGACCTGTCTGAAGTATTTTAACATGTTCTTGTCCTCTGCAGTAAATTTCGTCTGTCCTACTACCCTCATCGCCTGGAGAGTTTCAATGAGCTGCTCAAAGAGGCCTTCGACGGTAAAATGGAGCACAGCGTCTACGGAGACTTTAAGACATATGTATCAAGTCAGACTCAGGCTCCATGCTACTTCATCCACGTCTGTAAGAGGACAGCCTGAACGGCCGGCTGCAAGGAGATGACACGCGTTGGGTCCTTCTGCAGTTCTCCACATACTGAAAAAGTCCCTTAAAACACATATCATCAGGTTTATCTTAGATTACACGTTGATGCTAAGTTCATACAGGATAAGAATCATTCAAACTAAATAATGATATTGAAAAATATTGTATTAAAACAGGTACTTATTCACATTTCTCACATTTTCAAAATGTTCAGGACCACAGAGTGTTTTTATCTTCTGACTTCTGTTTCTTATGTTTTGTTTCCATCCCTCAAACTTTTCAATGTTTTAAATTGGTGCTGTATAATTACTGATATTTCATACGGTTGAATATGTGCTATTTGTTTCTTGTGATCTATAGTTCTATATTTCTTGAATGATTGTATTTTGTAAAATTACCACATGGGTCTTAAAAACAGAATTTAAGCTAGAAAAAAAATTGGAGGTGATTTTGTTTTTACCTTGTTTTGGGAGGACAGTGATTGTTGGACAGTAAACTGAAAAACTAAGTTAATGATTTTCTCTTTTAGTCATACTTTGACCTTCTTTAAGACAAAACAACAATTATTGGGGGGTTATGGATCAAATGATTACTTAACATTTCAACTTCATTTGCTTGAAGTTTAATAAATAACACTGAGAGAAATCAAGAGTTCTAAACCATGATGTTTTATAAAATCAAACTCTTAAAGGAGAACTAAACCAATGAACATATTTCTGGAAAACTTAAAAGGCCAGGAGCTCTAAGCTGGGTTGGACTGACCAAAAAGTTGTTTGAAAGTAATTAAATTTGCGAAACACAGGTGTACTAACCAAAGATGATTAAACTCAGTTTAGACATTTGTTGCTATAAATATTGAAAACAAAAACAGGTATGCTGCACAAAAAAGTTTCCTTTACTTGATTTATAAAAACAAACTGACTCATGTAGTTTTATTTCTTTTTTGGAAAACCCAAATATTGAATTGTCCAAACAAGACAATGTGGTACATAGAAGTTTACCAAAATAAATGTACATTAAAAAACATCTGGGTCTTATATTGTTTTTGCTTTAAATAATTTGAAATTATAGCCTTAAATATGATTGAGGTTCTTGTGTAAGTAATAAAAGTATTTAAAATCTGTTGGAGGATTGTTGTTTCTGTTGGTGTACTTTTATAAGTATGAATTTTATGATGTATAGCAGTTAACTTCACATCAGACAGTTTGAGAAAAGGCATTCTATACTTTGACATTTATTATGACTCACATCTAGAGTATTATCAGAAAAACACTGAAGAGAGTTCATTTATAGATGTAAATGACTTATAGGCTAAGACTGCACGGTGGTGCAGATAGTGTCACTGTTGCCTTGCAGCCTGAAGGTCCTGGGATCGAATCTGGGCTGGTAACATGAAAGAGGCATTTTTTTAGCATCAGCTTGGGGTCCGAAAAAATATGCCTTAATATAATATATTGTTTCATATGAAGCGAAAATTAACGTGATTCTACAAAACACAGAAGAGATCATTTAAATGTACTTTTTGGCTCCCCCTGATGCCAAAAAGACATGAAATACTCAATGCCAATTCTCCTGTCTGTCTGACGTTAAAGACTTGGATGGCTCATAACTTTCTGCATCTAAATGAAACAAAAACCGAAGTCATTGTGTTTGGACTTCCAAAAGACCCCAACCTTTCCTTTGATTTTATGGGACCCCTAACTTCTAAATGTACTTCCTCCATTAAGAACCTTGGTGTCACTTTTGACAGTGCTTTTAAATTTGATAAACAAATCAGCTCCGCAGTTCAGGGATCTTTTTATCATTTATGGATTTTAGCCAAAGTGCAGGAACGATCTAGAAAGAGTGGTCCATGCTTTTATTACATCCCGGCTGGACTACTGTAACTCCCTGTATGTTGGTTTAGATCATTCCTCTCTACATCGTCTCCAGCTGGTACAGAACGCTGCTGCTCGTCTGCTGACTGGTTCCATAAAGAGAGACCACATCAGTCCAGTTCTCTGTTCTCTCCACTGGCTCCCAGTCGCTTTTAGGATTGATTTGAACATTTTACTGCTTGTTTTTAAGGTTCTTAAAGGTACTGCACCTCCTTACCTGGTAGAACTTCTTAACATCTACCAGCCCAGGAGATCTTTGAGGTCAGCAGACCTGATGATTTTAGAAGTTCCTAGGTACAGATTCAAAACTAAAGGAGAGGGGGCTTTTGCTGTAGCTGAACCCAGACTTTGGAACAGTTTACCCCCTCACATCAGATTCTCCACAAGCTCAGGAACTTTAAAAACTGCTCTTAAAACCACCTCTTCTCATTGGCTTTCAACAAGGTTTTATTTGATCATTTTATTAGAGAGGTGTTTTATGTATTTATGTATTTTAGAGCTTTTATTCTATTTATGTTGTTTTACTGTTTTTATGTCACTGTACAGCACTTTGTTCAGTCTTGGTTGTTTTAAATGTGCTTTATAAATAAACTTGACTTGACTTGACATAAAATACTCAAATTAGGCATCTTTTTTTCGGACCCCAGATCCTAAAAATGCCTTACTATAGTAAGGCTTTTTTTTTTTGAGTTTCCACTTGATGTTCCAGAATAGAAAGTAATTGTTTTAAATGTGTTTTTCGGGTCCCTCTGATGCCAAAAAGACATAAAATACTCAAATCAGGCATCTTTTTTTCGGACCCCAGATCCTAAAAATGCCTTACTATAGTAAGGCTTTTTTTTTTTGAGTTTCCACTTGATGTTCCAGAATAGAAAGTAATTGTTTTAAATGTGTTTTTCGGGTCCCCCTGAT
>SSNP01000662.1:0-12007 GCA_006937955.1 Pachypanchax playfairii
TTTTTTTTTAAAGGAATGGTGTAAGAAAGATGGGTCTGATAATAAAAAGATACACTCTAAGCTCCTCTCATACATTTTAATCAGATCATTTTATGTGATTCTTTTTTCAGGTTCTGCATTTGCAAAAGCCAAACCAGAGAGTCCGTGGACGTCACTAACCAGGAAGGGCATCGTCAGAGTCGTCTTCTTCCCGTTTTTTTATCGATGGTGGATTCAGGTCACCTCCAGAGGGATCTTCCTCCTCCTGTTGGCTCTCTATCTCCTGCAAGGTAGGACTGCTGACGTTTAAAACTCAAGATGTGAAATTGGGCCAAACATGAAGTAGAAATAATTTAAACAAGCTGTATTTGTTGCTTGGAGTCCATGTGCAGCACAGAGCCACGCACGCACTGAACAAACTCCACCTACACCTTGTTGAAAACACGGTTACTTCCTGCTCACTTAAGATGAATTAAAGTGTCACCAAGAGATTTTTGTAAGTTTGAGGACGTAAAACAAAAACCTTCTTAATAAAAAGGCTTTTCTACACCCCGTTTATTAGATCCAGATCCTGATGAAGTAAAATACAGCTGATTTATTTGTAAATACACG
Source organism: Pachypanchax playfairii (assembly GCA_006937955.1). Taxonomy (NCBI): domain Eukaryota; kingdom Metazoa; phylum Chordata; class Actinopteri; order Cyprinodontiformes; family Aplocheilidae; genus Pachypanchax; species Pachypanchax playfairii. Next base: position 592 of record SSNP01000662.1, read on the forward strand.
TAATTTTGAAAAGCCTGTTAATTTAGAGCAGCACAGGTTAATAAGTCTGTGTCCGTGTAACTAACCGCCAGCTGTTCATGTTCCCCACAGTGGCAGCAGCTGTCCTGTATGTGACCATCCCAAAGCCTCATGGGATACCGGCCACAGAGGTGTTTGGAGCCATCTGGCTTATGCTGCTGCTGGGAACCGTCCACTGTCAGATTGTGTCCACCCGGACCCCGAAACCGGCGTCCAGCAGCGGGGGGAAGAGACGCAGGTAGGTGTAAAGACAGTGATGTGGAATGAACAGAAGACAGGAGATGCATTGTGGGTAGAGAAATAAAATAAAATTCATGAGATCACAAAGGAAGTATTCAGTAAAAACCACGAGGTGGGAAGAAACTTGTTTTTATTTATCATTCATGAATAAACCTCTTGTTGTAGGGTTGAGCTAAATGTTCTTCACTTACATAAACAGTTTGTTTATCAGAATTTTTTTTTTTAGTTTCTGTTGAGACAGTGTTTTAAAAACTGAAAGACTCACACAAATCCAGGCCCAGCTGTACACAGCTGTAAGCTGATAGTTAATAGAATTAGTTAGACTTGTCAGTAAATTGAATTTATTAAAAAAAAAATCATAGAATATTTCACTGTTTGAGCTGGTGTGTGCGTTTGCTGTGTTTTGGAGTGTTTAAATCAGCTGTTTGGTTTCATGCTCGTTAGCGTGTGGCTGCTGTGTCTGGCGCTCCATGTTGTGCTGACAATTTTCAGGCTAAGAAAATTGGAGCATTTCTCAGTGTGTTGGATGAAACCTTCAGTTGCTTCACAGAATTTGAAGTGTTTTCACTTTCCTTCAGTTAGAGGGAAGCTGTTCATGTTTTTCATTACTATAATCATGTAGATATTTTGCATCATGGCAGTTTAATCCACCATGACATGTAACTATAGTCACGATGAGTCTGCAGCCACACAGTTCCTCCAGAGATAAATTCACAGTAGAAGTTACAACATTTTGGTTTGGGTTGTTGAAACCGTCCGCAAAGCTTCCAGCTCAGTTTGCATTTAAAAAATAACTTAAAGATAAAATGTTTTTTATGCAGCTAGACAAAAATCCCCTTCATCTTTCTGTGCGAAATTATTTTTACCAATTGAATCTATAAAAATCCACCCTGAACTCTTTAGATTTAACTACAAATTACACCAAAACGATCAAACTTTTCACACTCCAAATTTACTAAATATAATCAATAAGATACTTTAACAAATTCAAAAATAATAAATCCTGCTTTTCCATAATTGATGATAGAATTACTTCATGCTCTTAATTTTTAAAGACGTATTTCCTGTTTGAGTCTCTCTAATGACTTTTAAAAGGCCAGTTCTGCAAAAGATGTTGATTTTTAAAATTAGCCACATTTCATTTCTACTTTTGCAGAATTTAAGCCTAAAATCAGATTTTTGTATTTTAATTTGAATTTACTGTATTAGCAACAGTGTCCAGCAGGTACAAGTTTTCAAAGACTCTTACTTTGAAACACCAAAGCTGCAAACTTGTGATTTATGTCACTATTAGGCTTTAAATTACTACACAGAGAAAAAGCAGATTCCCGGTGGACACTGTTTTAGTTTACAGGTTTCTCGTTTTCCTGGATCGCTCTAAGTCTCTCTTTAATCTCCATTCTTTCCAAACCAAAGGAAGTTGAGGAAGGCATCTCAGATGGAGGTGCATAGGGAAGGAGACGGGTCTAGCACTACCGATAACACACAGGAGGGGGCGCCACACTCTCAGTCAGCCAGCACCACATACAGCCTCGGTGCTTTCTTCCAAGATTTCTGGCATGATATCTGTAAAGCTGGGTGTGTATTTTCATTTCCTATCTTCTTGTGATGACGTGTTGTAGACAGCCGGGGCTTGGCTTTAGAAATTCACCTGCCCTTCACATCAAATGATTGAGTGAATGAAAGCCAGCCTCACCTAGCAACCGACTTCAGCTTCCTTAGCTGCAACATCCTTTTATAATCATGTCACATTTTAAAGATCAGATTTGATTAAAACCGCTGAGGGATTTTGCAGCTATTGATGTGATTAACATGCTGCATGTGGAGAGGTTGGCTCTTCCATAAGAACAAGCTCTCCTCAAGTTTGATTTTTTTTTTCCTCTTCATCCTTTTGAAGTGATGAATAGCTGCCGCCTCCTTCCATGTTTCCACTTTAACATGTCTTCAGCAGTGTGGGACATCAGAACTGTATTCAGTCACTCTGATCAATAATTTATAACTGATAAATGACCGGGTAACTCTAATGTTCCTGTTGAGTTTATTTTGAATTTATATTAGTTAATATTGATCATTCTGAATGAGTGTTCAGTCGTGTGTCGAACACATTCTGCTTCATGTGACTGAAATGATTAACTGCTTGCTGATGATCTTTGATTTCTCCGCCGGTCACTCGTCTCACTTCCACTGCAGATCCAAGAAGTCCAAGCTTTCCATCGACAAGTCGACAGAGACAGATAACGGCTACGTGTCATTGGATGGTCGTGTGACCAATCGCAGCAGTGAGGAGGGGCTTCAGCTGCACGAGCAGAGGTGTGACGCTCTGACCAGAGCAGACGAGCTGTGCTGGAACCCGCCCAGCCAGGCCGCGCATACACACACGACCCGCAGCTCAGGGCTGCTCATGGCTGCCAGCAGTAAGGTAATCAATGACAAATTCCTTAGTGATTTTACAGTGAGCTGATTTATTGCTAAACCTCAAAGAAAAACATGGAACATCCATCATGGCTGGATTTGTCTTGTTTTCAAAGGAGCCTGCATCAGATGAAGCATCGAGTGAGGAGGACCCTGAGGCTTCCTACAGCGCCCTCCGCAGAGGGGTCGAGAGGATGAACAGTGACTGTATGCTGAGAAACCGCAAGAACACACATCATTACAAGAAACACTACAACGTGGAGGTGAACAACACATTTCTGTTTAATTACACAAACCTTATAGACATGATGCATTTGTTTTTCTAATTAAAGTTCTGTTGCATCTGTTAGGACATCCCTAAATCTGGAACCAGCTGCAGCTCCAGATGTTCCAGTCTGAGAACTCAGGACTCAGAGAGCACTCGACACGAGTCAGAAACAGAGGACTTGATGTGGGAAGACTTCCTGCACTGTGCAGAGTGCAGATCATCCTGCACGTCAGAGACAGGTGAGAGAACAGTTTAGTGTCAGGCACAAGTTAACGACTGAAAACGATTAACGTCTTAATGTCCGTGTGTCTTCAGAGGGAGAAGGAGGCGGGACGCCTGGATGTCCTCCTGCAAAAAAGGAATACAGAGACGACCCTTTTCATCAGGTCAGGAAACATTTTTTGATTAATTGTTTAAAAATGTTAAAGTCAACAGATTCACAGGCTTCGGCAGCTACATGAATTTGTCTGAGAGCTTTTAAATTCTTAAAAAAAAAAAAAAATCTTGAACATTGTTAAAGTTTAATGTCAGTTCAGGAGTCATTCTGTTTTAAAATCATGGATTACATCCTAAAACCAAAAGCTCTCAAAGGTTAGCATTAATGCTAATCATTATGTATCAAGCCCAAACTGCATTAGGTCCAATTAATAACACAAACCTTTTGCTTCTGCTGTAATTTGCAAAGACATAGTAAAGCACTGAAATGCATGTAGCTGCTGCAACTTGTGAATCAACAGTGTTAATGAAGTTAAGCATCTGGAGAAATGGGGTTAATTATGGTCAGACTGACAAGCTAACAGCTAGTACATATGGATCACTTAAATTCTGTTTCTCCAAACGCAGGTTGTTCATACAGAAACAGTCTGTTAAAGATCTGAACTGTTGTATCTGTTTGTTTTTGTCACAGAGCCACGCCCCCTGGCTGCACAGCTCCAACCCCGGCTTAGAGAGGGTGAGCGCCATCGTGTGGGAGGGAAACGAGTGTAAGAAGGCGGACATGTCTGTGCTGGAGATCAGTGGCATGATCATGAACAGAGTAAGTAACCCGTTCTGGGACTGTGGGGGGTTTCAAGTAGATCACACTGATGCTTTTGTTTCCTGTCTTTAGGTGAATCTTTACAGCCCTGGGATTGGATATCAGGTCTTTGGGAATCTGGTTTCAGTTGCTCTTGGACTCACACCGTTTGTCTACAGGTGAAACAAACATCATCATTGATGCTAATCTGAAGGACATCGTTTCTAACAAGCTCCTGGTGACAGAGAACATTTATTAACACATTTTAAACCTCCACAATGTTGCATGAGATAGTTTTAAACAGAGAAACATCTGTATCATCAAACACAGTGAGTTCAACAGTCTCATGCTAAATATTTGAGGTTTAAAATGTGTCAATGTAACATTCAATGACATCAGTATGAATTTCACCTATTAGTGCCTTAAAAGTGGTAAAGAGGATTTACTTTAAAATCCTTTTATCAACTTGTAGTAGTCTTGCACTTCTGGTTTCCAAGAGAAAAGGTTATATTTATAAATCATAGACCTGGTGGGGCTTGAAATAAAGTAACCAATAGATATCAAACCTGTTTTGTTATCTATTGGCTACTAGATTGTTAATCAACACTTCTGTACGTAGTTTGCTTAGGTCTCACTACTTCTTCAAAATAAAATACCACGATTGACAAATGCGATCAGGATTATGTATCTAAACAGACTATAGAGATGAAAATAAACACCACACACACACCTACGTTGAGGGGGGGGTTTGGGTGTCTAAACAAACAGGGAAAGAGTGAGAACGAGAGAATTGAAGACAAGATGAACGATGTCAAATTAAAAGCAGGAGTAACTAAAACAAGCGCTCTTCAATTGTTTTTGATGTTATCTACTTACCCATGATGTAAAAATGACTCTGAATGAACAGTGGAAAAGCTGAACAATGTGCAGCATCAGGCTTCACAGTGATCCATGCTGCTACTAGCATTTCAGCACTAACAGCCTTTTACACCATTGATGACTCCGAGATGTTTGAAGAAACAAAGTTTTAGTAGTTCCACAAAAAACTCCAGTGATGTCGATAGTAAACAAAACTACACAATTCACGATTTGAGGCGTTTCTTACGTTGAGGGAGGGGGGCGGGCTACAACGCATGCATACTACTCGCAAAACGACAAAATCCTCTTTGCCATCTTCAAAGGTGGTAAAGAGGATTTTGCCCCAAATGAGAAGCTGAACGGCTGTTTGTCATTTTTCGAATAGTGCACATGCGTTTTACTCCCCCCCCCCCATGTAAGAAACCCCTCCGTTAGAATTGTGAATTTGCGTAGGACTCTCCTTGTTTGTTTACTATCGACATTGCTAGAGTTTTTCCAGAAACTACTACAACTTTAATTCTTCAAACATCTCAGAGTCATCAAAAGGCTGTTACTCTGTACAAGTGCTGCTAGTGCTGAAATGCTAGTAGCAGCAGTGCAGGCGCTTGGATAATCACTGTGAAGCCCGCAAACTACGTAGTATGTACAGAAGTGTGATTAACAATCTAGTAGCCAATAGATAATGAAACGGGTTTGTTATCTATTGGCTACTTTATTTCAAGCTCCACCAGGTTTATGATTTATTAATATTATAACTTTTTCTCTTGGAAACCAGAAGTACAGGACCGCTACAAGTTGATTAAAGGATTTTAAAGTAAATTTGACAACTAAAATGCTACTAAATTGCCACAAAATCCTCTTTACCACTTTTAAAATAGCAGCAGTGTTTAGACTGATCTGGTCTGAGGACGTGGTCTTCCTGTTCCTACAGACAACCCAGTGAAACATGCTGCGACCAGCAGAAATATCACATCTTATTAAGTTTGAAGAATTAAGATGTGATATTTCAGCAGCTTCCAGTTTCATCTTACCTGATTTCAGACTCGTTTGCTCATCAGTCCTGTTTCTGTTTCTCAAACTTGAGACCTTTTACCCAAGAAGAAGTCCAGTCCTGGTCCTAAGGGGCCCCTGTCCTGCAGGTTATAGTTATTTGTTTTATTACTGCTGTTTATCATTAGGGAAATTGTTGTTGGATTGTTCAGTAAAGAATAAAAAATGACAAAGAATTCAACTAAGATTCAACAGTTTGATTTGTGTGAAGAAACGAATGGTGTTGCACGTACATCCTCAAACACATCACTGAAGACACTGTCATCCTGTTTTTGGTTCTTTTTAAACTCAGGCTTCATGAGAGGTGTATTACCTGTAGCTGACATGTTTCGGCGTGATTACTTCCGCCTTCTTCAGAGCTGTTGTTTCCATAGATGTCACTTCCTTTTATGAGCGGGCAGCAGGGGACGATGTCGCCCCCTGCTGCCCGCTTCTTCCCTGGTGATGATGGAGTCCCAGCTGTGGTCCAACAAGTAGACTCCATCGTCCCGATTCATGGTGTTGTGGCCGCGTCTTCTTATTTATCCATCTTTTGTATTATTGTTGTTCTGTATTGATGATCTTTGTGTTGTCCCAGTCCATGATATGGTTTTCTCTTGGGACTGGGACAACACAAAGATCATCAATACAGAACAACAATAATACAAAAGATGGATAAATAAGAAGACGTGGCCACAACACCATGAATCGGGACGATGGAGTCTACTTGTTGGACCACAGCTGGGACTCCATCATCACCAGGGAAGAAGCGGGCAGCAGGGGGCGACATCGTCCCCTGCTGCCCGCTCATAAAAGGAAGTGACATCTATGGAAACAACAGCTCTGAAGAAGGCGGAAGTAATCACGCCGAAACATGTCAGCTACAGGTAATACACCTCTCATGAAGCCTGAGTTTAAAAAGAACCAAAAACAAGATGATTTTTTAACACTCAGTAAGAACCTACCTCAAGATACTGAAGACAGTGACTGTGTTTACATGCAGCCAATAACCCTTTTAAAACCCGAATATGCTCATAACCGGGTTTTTAAAAACCCAGATTTTACCCCTGGGGTAATTTTCTAACACGAATATTTAGTCATGTAAACACATATCGGCATAAACCCATCAAAACGTGTGTTCTGCGCATGCTCTATTCGCAACGAATCTTGGTGTTTAGCTGCTGTTGTTTTTGGAGACAGGAAGAAGAATCAGAAATGACGCATATTGCGTCTTGAAGTAGTCCGTACGTCATCACGTTACTCCAACATCTGTGTTTAAATCAGGTTATTGCAAGTTTCATGTATACAGGGGTAACTCTCTCTACTTATGCATGTAAACAGGTTATTCTGAACATTTCACAAACCCAAATATTGGCTGCATGTAAACTTAGTCACTGAGTAAATAAATGAAACACTAAACTTACTGTTTTCATGCTGACAGAGTTCTTGTTTCTCTTCAGGCTGGTTCAGTATCGTGACTTGGATCAGCTGACTGCACTCTCAGCAAACGAGGTGCTGTCTGTGGCTCTAGGGGGTGGGTCTGGATCAGATGCTCTGGTAATTACCATGGTAACGCTCAGCTTCCTGGTGCGCGTTTGCCTCATATGGCTCTTCTTCTTCCTGCTCAGTGTAGCAGAAAGAACCTACAAGCAGGTACCAGAACAAAATCCTGATTACTGACTCATGATGAAAATATTTGAATCTGTTGAGTGAATTCACTTCTTCTGTTCTGTGAATTCCAGAGGCTGCTGTTCGCCAAGCTGTTTGGTCACCTGACGTCAGCGCGCAGAGCCAGGAAGTCTGAAGTTCCACATTTTAGACTGAAGAAGGTTCAGAACATCAAGATGTGGCTGTCACTACGGTCCTACCTCAAGGTTCATCACTCGACAGTCTCAAACCGCACAGTTCATACAACTTAAACATCTTTTACTCATAACTTAATAAACTGATTTAACAATTTATAAGTAGCAAAACTCACAAACTAAGTGTTGCATTCTCGTTCCATATTTGCAGAGACGAGGTCCTCAGCGTTCAGTAGATGTCATCGTTTCATCTGCCTTCCTCCTCACTCTGTCTGTCGTGTTCATCTGCTGCGCGCAGGTAGTTTCTGAAGCACCTCAGAATTTACCTGAGTGAAAAAATAACAGGCTTTGTTTGACAAACTGATGTTTCTTTCTCCAGCTCCTCCACGTCCATGAAACCTTCCTGGAGTATCATTATAACTGGGAGCTAGTGATCTGGTGCTCCAGTCTGTCTCTGTTCCTGTTCAGGTTCGTCACTCTGGGCTCAGAGACCAGCAAGAAGTACAGCAACACCTCCATACTGCTGACTGAACAGGTAAACAGTCCCACTTCATCTAGATCTAACAGACACTCGAGCTGCAGCTAACACTGTGATTCTGTTGTTCAGACATGGTTTTCAAGCTCCAGCAGCCTCAGATAATAAATAAAATAATCAGAATGAATTCTGGGTGATCGATTGATTTTATCTGTCACAGATTAACTTGTATCTGAAGATGGAGAAAAAGCCAAACAAGAAAGACGAGCTGACTCTGGTCAACAATGTTTTAAAACTGGCTACCAAACTACTCAAGGTACCGAGGCTGCATCTCACTTCCTGTTTTATTGTGATAGTTCAACTTCTTTCCAACGTTTGTGACTCTTCTTCTCTCTCCAGGAGTTGGACACACCGTTCAGGTTGTACGGACTGACCATGAATCCTCTGCTCTATAACATCACTCAAGTGGTCATCTTGTCTGCTGTATCAGGAGTCATATCTGACCTATTAGGATTTAATCTGAAGGTCAGTCACACATCTACATACGCTCACCTTTACCTGCTGAGTCAGTTTTCATGTTCGTCAGTCAGAGAAGAAAAACACAGATTAAACCTGAAAGTTAATGCAACACACGCCGTTTTTTTTAAATTTCACACATCAAAGTATCTGTTTGTGTCTCACGCGTCTAGTTTGGGTTGATTCTGGTCTTAACTCTCAGATTAAAACAAAAGCAGCTCAGGTTTAACTTCAATAACAGTTTCAACAGCAGTAATATTTCGTGAACGGTTTCCTTTGCAGATGATTTAGTAAATAAAAGTTTTGTTTCTTTTTCAGCTGTGGAAGATCAAATCGTGACATGAAGATCAAAGCTGGTTCAGACTGTGAGCCTCGATTCGCGAGCGCTCCAACCTTCAATGTTTCTACTTTGTGCAATTCACAAACTATTTATTTACCCACTCAGTGTTTCTACTTAGAGTTTGTTTTAAATTCTAGGTTATTTCATTTTTGTGTTCTCAGCACAAAAAAACAGCTATTTGCCTGTAAAAAGTGTTAAAATGTGGACAAAAATACAACTGAGGGTTTTAGGTTGTCAGGAAGATCTGAGATGTTTTTGTTTCGCAGTGTTATGACAGCAACTACTGTTTGTTAATTTGTTTTATTCAGTCAGTAAATTATTTAAAGTCATTATTAAAACTTTAAACTCTATTTTAGAGGTTTTTTTCTGTTAAACACATCAGCTGATTCCTCTGCAGCTGAAACAGGTTTAAAAACTAAACACGAATCTATTTTATTTTTCATAAATTCATCTTCAGGACCCGATTCGACTTGTTCCCCACTCGAACCGACTCGTTAGATTTATATGAAACATTTCAAACTCCTGGATCTTTCTGTAACACGGAGATTCTGTTTCAATTAAACATCAAGTCTGGATAAGAATGAAGAAATGCACTTTAAAAACAGGCTTTCTGCTGAAGTAAAGGTCACGCGGTGTCACATGGTTCTATTCCCGATCAGTAAAACCTCCGTGGTACGTTTAGTGTTTCTATTCACAGTAAATATGTTGCACAGTGTAATAAAGGTCGTATAATCACTTCAATCAGTTACATGTTTGAGAGCGTTTGAGCAGGAAGACCAAAGTGCTTATTTAATTTGTCTCTTCTGGAAAAAGAATGTATTTATAAAGTCTCGCTTTCAGAATCTTTTCGCTTTTATTTTTGTTCTTTCATCAGTTATTTGTTTAAGTGTTTGTTCCTCGTGCTGACTGGAGAGCAGTGGCAGGATTTGCTGTGTTTTTAAGAACTTTATGTGATGCTGTTTTAAGAGTCTGATTTTGTTTTTTGTAAACTGCTCTGTTCATTAGGTCTCACTTTTGTAAGAAAAATAAAAACAACTTACTTGTTGATAATGTTGTTCTTCTGACTACCTGAACCTGCAGCTAATGCAAATAAAAACTTTTCACGTCATCTGCTTTAACATCTGATCCAAAACTTGAGTTTATCTTTTAGCGTATGAACAAAATTAACTAAATATTTAAACAGTTTGAAACTGGAAATCCTGTTCCTCTCACTATAGTAAGGCATGAGTTTCAACTTGATTCTTAAAAAACACTAAATAACAAAGTTAGATGTGTTTTTCAGGCCCCTCTGATGCTAAAAATGCAGGAAATACTCTAAAAAGGCAACTTTTTTTCAGACCCCTGATGTCCAAAAATGCCATACTATAGTAAGGCTTTTTTTTTCAGATTTTATATGATCTTAAAAAAAGTGATTAAAATATAGTTAGATGTGTTTTTCAGGCTCCCCTGATGCTAAAAATGCAGGAAATACTCTAAAAAAGCAACTTTTTTTCGGACCCCTGATGTCCAAAAATGCCATACTATAGTAAAGCTTTTTTTTTTCAAATTTTTAATGATCTTAAAGAAAGTGATTAAAATATAGTTAGATGTGTTTTTCAGGCCCCTCTGATGCTAAAAATGCAAGAAATACTCTAAAAAAGCAACTTTTTTTCGGACTCCTGATGTCCAAAAATGCCATACTATAGTAAGGCTTTTTTTTTTCAAATTTTCAATGATCTTAAAGAAAGTGATTAAAATATAATTAGATGTGTTTTTCAGGCCCCTCTGATAATACAAATGCAGGAATTACTCTAAAAAAGCAACTTTTTTTCGGACCCCTGATGTCCAAAAATGCCATACTATAGTAAGGCTTTTTTTTTTCAGATTTTATATGATCTTAAAAAAAGTGATTAAAATATAGTTAGATGTGTTTTTCAGGCTCCCCTGATGCTAAAAATGCAGGAATTACTCTAAAAAAGCAACTTTTGTTCGGACCCCTGATGTCCAAAAATGCCATAAAGCTTTTTTTTTTCAAATTTTTAATGATCTTAAAGAAAGTGATTAAAATATAGTTAGATGTGTTTTTCAGGCTCCCCTGATGCTAAAAATGCAGGAAATACTCTAAAAAAGCAACTTTTTTTCGGACCCCTGATGTCCAAAAATGCCATACTATAGTAAGGCTTTTTTTTTTCAAATTTTATATGATCTTAAAGAAAGTGATTAAAATATAGTTAGATGTGTTTTTCAGGCCCCTCTGATGCTAAAAATGCAGGAAATACTCTAAAAAAGCAACTTTTTTTCGGACCCCTGATGTCCAAAAATGCCATACTATAGTAAGGCTTTTTTTTTTCAAATTTTCAATGATCTTAAAGAAAGTGATTAAAATATAATTAGATGTGTTTTTCAGGCCCCTCTGATAATACAAATGCAGGAAATACTCTAAAAAAGCAACTTTTTTTCGGAC
>SSNP01000663.1:0-11952 GCA_006937955.1 Pachypanchax playfairii
GGGGGATACGAAATAAAATAAAGTGCACATGTTAAGGTAAATCAGGCAAAATAGCCTGTAGTGCAATTAAATGATGGTTTAACATATTCTTTCAAGTTTGTTTTGAACGTAACAATAAGGCCACAGCTCTCTCACGGAACGGAATATTTCAGGGTGCTGAGAAATCCTGTTCCCCCCTGTAACTTTGACATAAAAAGACCAAACGTCTTCATATTCACAGAAGTAAGTGTCCATGATGAGAGGACTGTGGACAGAAAAGGACAGGCTTGTCAGTCAAAGTATTAAAAAGTAAGGAGGGGGGAACGGAATATTTCAGGGTGCTGAGAAATCCTGTTCCCCCTGTAACTTTGACTGTCTGTCCGTTCATTGATCTACATATATAAAGTAATATAAAAACATGGCAGCCTAACAAACAAGAAGTTATAGAAAATAGTGTTTGGTGGATGATAATCATTTCAATTGAAATTCAAAAATGTTTTTTTAATCCCAAAGTAAAATTAATCATTGTTGTAGCTCAGACTAATCAAGTCTAACTGCCAGGTTTAGTGTACGTGAATACCGAGAGACTTGATTCTCACGGCGAGTAAAAAAAACACTCAAAACAATTTTCGTTTTCGTTCATTGATTTTACGGAAGCTTAAAGGGACTTAAGGCAAGATTTAATGGCTGGCTGGGAAATGGGACTGGCCCTCCCAGTTCCCACTCAGCCTTTGTCTGATTAGACTACAAGAGACGGGGAGCCCCTCTCCTTGGCGGAGTCAGCTGCGGGTCACGTACGGATGCCCAGTCAGTTTACGCTACTCTGCCTGGACTGTAGGCTCCCCAGTCCGTGTGTCACGGTAAGAGGCAATGCATTTATGCTGTCTGCTATATGCTTAACGTAACCGACCCTGAGATGTTTTTCTGTCACTATGCTCTGTGGGAAATAAACAACACATTTATTTTAGCATCATAGTGAGTCATGAATGTATGTTTGTCTGTCACTATGCCCTGAGGGAAATAAACGACATACTATATTTCATCATAGTGAGTCATGAATGTTTGTTTGTTTATCACTGTGCTCTGTGGGGAAAGACGGGCATTCTAGCGTCATAGTGAGTTGCGCTTGTTTATCGCTGTGCTCCGTGGGGAATGACGGGCTTTCTAGCGTCATACTGAGTTTTGTGTGTGTTTGTTTATTGTGTACCCATCTCCACGGACCTGAGAATTTTTCACAAAACAATGGTGCAGCACTCCTTTCTAGAAATATGGCTTAATTTATTACTCCTCCAAAACCATGACAACCCAGGGTCCAGTCCAGGAAGTACACCTTACAAGTCTTACAGACTTCTCTGCAGCTTCTCTGCTCCTTTATTTTAGAGTCAGTCTCCATTGTGTTGATTTGTCAACACCACCTATACATACCGATAAGTATATAGGAGCATGATTTGATAAATCAATTGTGCCAATATCGCAAGTTTTAACTTTGTGTCTATCCTTACTAAAGGTAAAAAAGTTATCGATTCTGGAGTATGTGGAATGAGGCGCAGAAAAATGTGTAAAGTCATGGCTATTTGGATAGAAATTCCTCCAGATATCAATAATTCCTGTTTCATCCATTAAATAGTTTATTTTCCTTACTGATGATTTCTGCTGTATTAAGTCTTTCTTAGAACTATCTAATTTAGATAGTCGTATATTCATGTCTCCTCCACATATTCCTTCAGTTTCGGATGCCATCACCTCAAACATTTGCTTATAAAAAAACCCATTCACTCCCAGGAGGAGCATATACACTGAAAAAAGTAACTGGGAAACCCTCAATTCTTCCTTTTATCAGTATATATCGGCCCTCCTTGTCCTTCCTATCAGATAAATATTCAAAACATACTTGTCGTGATATCAATATTGCTACCCCTCTACGGTGGCCAGATCCATACGAGGATGCATAGACATACTTAAAAATACCTTGTCCTAGTTTGTTGTGTTCTTGATCGGATAGGTGTGTCTCCTGTAAAAGGGCCACATGTACTTTTTCTTTTTTCAGTTTTGACAGTATCTTAGACCGTTTTTGTGGGTTAACAATTCCATTCACATTGAAGGAGGCAATATTAATAGTTTGATTAGGGTCCAACATTTTTAAGGTGGGAATGGCATTGATGTCAAGAAACAAACGACCCTATCAAAGAGAAAAAAAACTTGTCCACTTGTCCGAACAGAGCTGCCTTGAACCACAGCTAACAAAACAACAATGAAACAAATAAGAAAATAACAGGATTTCTGTTGGTGGGGTCATAAAAAGATAGACCCTCCAAGACAAGATGTAATAAGTCTTTAAGGAGGTTAACCACTCACTTCTGAGTTGGCCTCCAAGTGAAATGTCCTCCTCACGTAGATTTCCCTAACTGCAAGAGAATACCTGTCCCCGGCGTATAATTGAGATCGGCAATAGTTCTGAATTTCTCGCATTTCTCTTTTCTTGTTATCAGATTGTACCCTTTTTTTCTTTTTTTTTAAAAAACTTTAAGACAGAAAAAAAAAACAAGTGTATACGTAACTCACTGAGGTTATGTTACCTGTTGATGTAATACTGCAGTAGATTACATAAGTGATGTGTTCACGGCGATTCCCTTCTGAACTGCTGCAGTCTAACCTTGATTGATGATGATCCAGCCTGGTCCACATCCTCAAGTGTACTTTGCTGATTATTTTTATTTCCCTTTGTGGTCCACGTTAGTTTCCTAATCTGTGTCCTCGGTGTTTCCGGTGGTTTATATACCCTGACTGGGAATCCCCTTTCAGACATATCCTTTGTAGCGTCTTCAGCCGTGTTATAAAGCATTGTACCGTCTGGGTAAAACACTCTTAGCTTGGATGGGAAGGGGGTCTGGAAACGTATCCCTCGTTGCTTTAAGATCCTCTTTGTCTCAGCGCAAGCCTGTCTCTGTTTAAAGGGACTTAAGGCAAGATTTGTGAAAAACTACACATGCATTTCCAGTTTATTCAATGCTAATGGGTCATGAAGCATTAAAAACTCAAAATAACGAGGCCATCCGCATATATGTCTGTTGCCTTGGACACGCTGTGTGCTACATAATGCGCTGCAGTTCGACGTCCGAATTTCCCGCGCAGTTGTAGGGATGTGACGTAAATTGACGCTGCATGCGCATTGCCGACAGCTCTTGAACAGGAAGAACATGTCCACCGTGGACTTGGATTCAAACACTGAAGGTATACTTATGGATGTTTCTGCAGCCAGCCATCCACCCTCACCCCCCAAAAAAGTGGCACCACGAAGAAAAAAAAGACTTTATCAGCGGCATCTCGTGAGTCTAAAAAAAATATGACTGAAGCCGGGCAGGCACCCGCATAAATATTGGATATGCGTTCGGTTCATGGAGGGAACTTCAGCTGCATTTGGGAGTGAAAACGGATGCTGACATGGCTCATTTCCTTGTGACCAGGTGAGAAAACATTATAGGTCGTGTTTAGAGCCTGATACAGTATGAAAATGATGAGATCAAATCAAATAACAGAGTGGAGAGACCTGACGTGAAGTATGTTAGCCTCCCCGGTGCAGTGCTGTGAAGACGAACAGTCTGTAAAGTGTCTGTGCGCGCTCCCGTGCCGGCTTGGCTGGTGGCTGCAGCACCTGTCGCGGCAGCACTGAGTCAGATTTTGTAAAGCTGCCTTTAGGGACTTAAGGCAAGGGACTTGTCATGAACTGGCGCTTTATAGATAAATGAACTTAAAACTTAAAATGAAGTGAGATGGCCGAGGAAAGATGAAGCAGAGCGAGAGAGGATCAAACTTTGGTAAAGTTTAAAAAATATTCACAGATTCGGGTTTTCCGGATCAATAACTTTTCATCGGAGGATTGCTTTACAAAACCAACACCTAAGTGCAATCACAGCAAGTTAGACTGTGAGCTATAGTCACATTTTCTCTAAATGAGCCGTCCTCTACACTGGGAGACCTTCATCAGTCTCCATGCAGCCTGCTGGTGCGCGAAGGCGCAGGGACCGTCTACAAATTGCAACATGAAAAAATATGACAGTGAAAGATTCAATTGCTTCATCAGTGCCAATAAAATTTTTGATGTTTTTCATACTAGATTTCTAGGATTAGAAATTGATGTTTTTATTTTTTAACAGCTTTAAATAACTCAATCTTTAATAAAATCAAATTTTAAGGTGCATGGTTGTAAAAAAAAACATTATGACTATTAGTTTTCTCTATCAGCTACATAAATTGATTTGAATAAAGGGCTATTTTCCATTCAATTATGTTTTATTATTAAAATGGGTCAAAAATATACCATTCCATATTGCCCCACAAGACACAGTACATATGACAATCTTCCCTTGCTCTTACTACAGCTTATATTTTGGGAAAATAGGCTTAAATTTCAGTAGCTATGTTTACATGGGCACATTTAATTGGAATAAACGCCCAACTGGAATGTTTGGATCCGATGAAGCCTAATCAGAAGGAAATTTCCTTCCGATCGAGAGGGGTGGTTTTGTCCGATCCTCATTCGGATAGACGTGTATGTACACACCCATTCGGAATGAAGGTGTGAAAAAAAGCCCACTGCACATGCGTACAACTTCAGCGTGACGTCTTTCTGCTTTCGCAGACCCAAGTAGAAAACATAACGCAGTCATCCTGTCATCCTGCTCTCCTCTCCTGTGGTGGAGGAGTAGTAGCAACATGTATTCTGCCTCTAACAACTTCACTGGCTTCCCATAAAACAAAGAATTAACTACAAAATACTTCTCATCACTTTTAAAGCACTTCACAATCTGGCCCCACCGTACATATCTGATCTCCTACACATTTCTATTCCTGTTCGCTCACTCCGCTCCTCCACCTCTCTCCAGCTTTCCGTCCCCCCTGCCCGCCTTGTCACCATGGGGAGTAGAGCATTCAGCCGCTCTGCTCCCCATCTCTGTAACTCCCTCCCCCCTGACCTACGTGTCATAGACTCTCTCCCACTCTTCAAATCCAAACTCAAAACGCACTTGTTCAGACAGTCCTATACCACCTAGTCATTTCACTGTTGTCCTCTGTTTTGTTTGTTATGATTATTTTTTGTGTACTTTTCCCTTTTCTATGGTTCTTTAAGAGTTTTTTATGTTTTTATTCCTCTGTACAGTGTCCTTGGGTGTTTTGAAAGGCGCTTTTAAATTAAATGTATTATTATTATTATTATTATAGCTTGGTTAATGCGACCAGTAAAAACCCAAACATAAAGGTAATCACCCGCAGAAGGTCCATATTGGGGAAAACGTGAGTCAGCTCGAGCTTAAGGGACTTAAGGCAGCTTTACAAAATCTGACTCAGTGCTGCCGCGACAGGTGCTGCAGCCACCAGCCAAGCCGGCACGGGAGCGCGCACAGACACTTTACAGACTGTTCGTCTTCACAGCACTGCACCGGGGAGGCTAACATACTTCACGTCAGGTCTCTCCACTCTGTTATTTGATCTCATCATTTTCATACTGTATCAGGCTCTAAACACGACCTATAATGTTTTCTCACCTGGTCACAAGGAAATGAGCCATGTCAGCATCCGTTTTCACTCCCAAATGCAGCTGAAGTTCCCTCCATGAACCGAACGCATATCCAATATTTATGCGGGTGCCTGCCCGGCTTCGGTCATATTTTTTTTTAGACTCACGAGATGCCGCTGATAAAGTCTTTTTTTTCTTCGTGGAGCCACTTTTTTGGGGGGTGAGAGTGGATGCAGGTCGTTTGCTGGCTGCAGAAACATCCATAAGTATACCTTCAGTGTTTGAATCCAAGTCCACGGCGGACATGTTCTTCCTGTTCAAGAGCTGTCAGCAACGCGCATGCAGCGTCAATTTACGTCACATCCCTACAACTGCGCGGGAAATTCGGATGCTGTACTGCAGCGCATTATGTAGCACACAGCGTGTCCAACGCACGATGGATCGAGGTGGGGCTCCCTGGGGGGGGACCGCTGTGAGGGCGCAGTGCGCTCGCTCAATATGCAAGTCCAGTGTTGGGGGAAGCTGGAGCTTTTCTCTCAGGAAATTCTGGACAAAGTCGATCATAATCGGGGCACTCTTTTCTTCATTTTCAGCTACGTTATATATTCTGATATTATTCCTGCGAGATCGCCCTTCTTGATCGGTGATTTGAGCCTGGAGTTTTGGCTGTAATTGTAATAGCTCCGTCACAGCCTCTTCCATCGTTTGAACTCACCTCTCCGTGTCCATAATGCTGTCCTCCGCTTCCTCAAGTCTCGCATTGGTTTTACAAATCTTGGCCTTCACTTCCTCAAATTGTTGCGCGTTTTCTTTTCTGAAATCCTTGATTTCCATTAGTATCGCCTTCAGATCGATCTTGTCCTCGCTGGCTCCGGCCATTTCGTCTTTCTTGGTAGTGTTAGCTGTTGTGCTAGCTGGTGTGACGCTGTCTTCGCCAGCCTCGGCCTCTCTGGTCAGGATTTTTGTCAGTTTGGGGGTTTTTAACTTGCCGTGCTTATCCTTTACCATTGCCCCATCTATTTGACTTTATTTTAACAATAAGGTATGTAGTTTTTCGAGTTGTAGAGGGGTTTTCCAATCGAAAATGCCGGTAGCAATAGTTCTACGCAGTTACCTCCATTACGTGCTACCGGAAGTCCTGTCATCATATTCTTGATCTTGTTCTGACTTACGGTGTTGAGATTGAGCAGCTGATAGTGGCTGCGTATGCAGCTGATAGTGTTTCTTCACTGATCTTTTTTTAATAACCTTTGAGTTTAAATAGTAAGTGTCCTGTATAGCTCTTTTCTAGTCATTCAGACCACTCAAAGTGCTTTCACACTACAAGTTTTACATTTATCCATTCACACAACCTGACATGTAAACCGGGGGGAGAGGGTAGGGGCTAACACTCACACAGCCCGATGTGCAAATCGGGGGGCAACATGGGGTTCAGTGTCTTGCCCAAGGGAACTTTGACTTGTGGTGGTGGAAGTCGGGATCGCTCCACCAACCTTCCGATTGGGAAACGACCGCTCTACCCACTGACCCTACCCTACTACTTTTCCCTTTTCTATGGTTCTTTAAGAGTTTTTAATGTTTTTATTCCTCTGTACAGTTTCCTTGGGTGTTTTGAAAGGCGCTTTTAAATTAAATGCATTATTATTATTATTATTATAGCTTGGTTAATGCGACCAGTAAAAACCCAAACATAAAGGTAATCACCCGCAGAAGGTCCATATTGGGGAAAACGTGAGTCAGCTCGAGCACACGATGGGGCAGAAAAGAAGCGCAGAAAGGATGGAGTTTGTTTACTTTTTTTCTTCCCCCGGAAAGACAACTCGCTGTGCGCATGCTTAACTCATTTAATCTGATTGAGTGCTTGGTGCATGTGTACTCATGGCATGATCAGATCATTTCAGTTAGTGTCCATGTAAACAGGGATTTGGGAATTCCGATCGACCAAGATTTTAATAAGATTGGGGAAATTTGTCGCATGTAAACGTAGCTAATGTAGGGTCTGTTTCAACATGTAATAACCGCATTGTAGCATTAGTCTCAGGTTTAGGTGAACAATGGTGGGACCTATTTTATTTAATCTACTAAACTGGTAAATGTGTAGGCTGCGTGTATGTGTACCAGTCTAGTAGCAGATTAAATAGAATTTCAGTTTTCGTGATCTGAGTAGGCTATTACAGGAGAACAAAAATATTTATTTCATAGAGGAAAGAATCAGAAAAAGCTGTGTGTGGGTGCATGTCTAGCTTTTGTTTTATGATTTTACACTCTTAAATTAATAGGCATACAATCGAACTTACTCTTGGCATTTTGCAATAATTGGGTGGTGGTAGCCTGGGATGATATCAAAATAAATGAATGAATTATTGTCTCAGTCCACCCCTGCTGGAAGGCCAACTGGTTTGCAGCACCTGCAGTTGCTTTGACAAAAACTCTGGCATGGGAAGAGTTTAAGGTCACAGAGGAAGACAATCAATCAGGTTCTGGCAAATTGTCGGGCACCTCTGGAACTGAGGCAGCAACTTATTCACACCACTGAGGGGGGACTGCTGCTGACATCAGCTGGGAGTATAATTGGATGTTGAAAAGATCCATCCCGCATCATATCTCATGACATCCCTGGTCATACATTGGTTCTGTAAATATTGCAGGTCTCTTTTTTGCAGTATTTTTTACTTTTGCTTTATTCTCTACACAACTTCAACTGAGACAAATTCCTTGTATTGTCAACACTGAGTGGTCGTCAGGGTCAGTGTCTGTGGAGTCACAGCGGTTCCCATTTTTAAAGAGGGCATTTCACCCACATTTCATGACTTTGTGGTTATTTCTGAAGTACTAACTAGTAATATGAAACATTTTATATCTAAAAAACATTAGGTAACACTGATTAACAGACTTTTGTTTGTAAGTAAAGTGTCTTTGAGTGTTTTTATTTGGGAGTGATATAAGCTTAATTTATCATTGCTTATAGCTGAAGGCCATGAGATATGTAATGCTTTGAAATGACACATCTCAACAGATTTTTTTTTCTCTTTCAGTTGCCTCTTATTCTCATCAATTTCCTTTCTATGTAATTTGTAAACATATGCAGGCTGGTGTAAAAATATATAATAAAACAAAGAAAAATTAGTCAGTGGAATGGAGCAAAAGAAAAATTAAAGCCAGTCAGCTCAGAAGTGCAAACAAATAGCATCTGTTTTAACAGCTGCCATGTTTATTTCTTCTCTGACCAGTTTCCACACCTTCAGAGCATCTTATAACAATGTCAGCTCCTCTTCATTTTTTAAATGATCATAGTCTACTGCCATCTTCTGGAACAATATGCAAACTTGAATTCTTTTCATTCTGCCTAAAAAACTAATTAATTTCCCCACAATTTGTCCTTATGTCTCATTTATCACTGGCACAAGCATTTTTATTGTCCATGACATGATGACAAATAACAAGATGTTGCAGCACTTTTATACTGATATATCTATATATATAGGATCAATTTTAATAGAATTCTAATCAGCAAATGTCGATATAAAATCTAATCTTTTTATTTTTCATGCATATACGAGCTTTTTTCTTTACTGCCCATTATGTTCAGTATGTTTTTTGCATCAATTGTTGGTTCCTTCAGTGGTCATTTTAAAACATGAAGTGCTTGATAACAATCTGACTAATTTTTTCAGCATTTTGTTAGATGCAGATCAAACATGAAGTGAAATGTGTTTGAAAACCCTAAAAAATCCAATTTCATTAGTCTGTACTAGAATGTATTGACAGTGTAATTGGTATGAATCATGGACCTACAAAAGGCTCAAAGAATTTAAGAAGGCTTACCAGTGAGGTCTGCATGTCAGGTATTTGATTTTGGCAAGAACTAGATCTTTTTTGTTTGTTTGTTTTGCAGCAGATCTCATAAATTGTAGCAGCAGGAAGCAGGGCCATGTCCAGAGGGGTGATCCAGGGGGCAAGGGCCACGTGCCACTCTCAAGCTGAGACATTCAAATTCAATCAATACTTTTTAATTATTTAAAGATAATGATTAATGAAGATGCAGCATTGGCATTTTGCATTGACATATTCTGATTGAATTCTGGGTTATAGCCACTTAAATCATGATCTATAATTTTGTGAAAACTATCTTTTTTTTTTAAGTTATGGGCCTGGCCCCCCACAAAGATTATCTAAACATGCCAAGAAGAAGCACAAAGAAAAAAAAAAGTCTAATGGTTATAAAGTGGTGCAGTGGCAAGATGCAGGTAAAAACAAATATTTTTAATAAATGCAAAAATTAAAGGCTGTCAGTGCAACAGAACTACTTACAACAACCTGATTGACACAGAGAACACAAACAGTTGAGGGAATAGGGAGAATAAATACTGAGGGAGGCTGACAAAGTGACAAGAGACAGCTGGGCAAGAACTAATTAACAAATTAAGGCAGATGAGTAAAGGAGAAAACAAAGGAAAACAGACTGTCTTTCAGTTTTAAGTAGTTCAGCTCAGATTTATTCAGAGGGAGGAAATAGGATTCTAACTAAATGCAGCTTCAAAGAAAATTTTAAAACAAGCCAAGTAAGAGCAAAAACCCCTGTGCAAAAATAAAGAGCACAGCATGGCACACGGGGGAAAACAGGAACACAAAGCTTTACAAAATTAAATCACAGGAAATGCCAGGAGAGTGTAAAATTAAAACTCTGAACTCATAAGTGTATTAGTGCAATGAAATATCAGTAAATCAGGATGATATGAAGGGGATCCAAAACATTTTTAAATATTTGAATTCCCTTTTTTTCTTTCCATATGTTGTTGTATCTCTAAGCAAGATTTTAAAGCAGTACTGAATAGCTTTTCCCCAACCGTGTCTCAGACAGCCGTTGCTCGAACCAGTATTCTGCAGAAATATGCTACCTGTTGAGATGTGCTACACACGTGCCGTTCCACAGTCTTGACTTCAATAAACAGATTTATCGTTTATTTTTGTTTGTATATTTTTCCATAAATACATTTTACCTATCAAATAAATTCTCTCAGGACAGAAACACTAAATATGATGTTATTTTTACTTTCTTTGCATTGTCAGAGCGACAGGCAAATGTTTGGACACACCCAGAGGAGAAGGGCCCAACAATGGCTGCCAAGGACCCAGAGGACTTTTCTACAGAATATCTTGAAAGGATCATAAAAATACACTTAAATAATTAACATGGCACATTCACCATGAACATGAATACTGTATCAACTTCGAATGACGTTTCATTATGAAATAAGGTGTCATTTCGTACTATGGCAGCATTTTTCTTCAGGGCAGCATAAATCCCCAGAACACCCCTTCCAGCTGAGACCCGAATTACGGAGGATATTTAGTCTATTGTAAAGCCATTGGAGGGTCAAGAGTGTAGGACGCATCAACAGTCTCATTTCTGATTAATCAAACTGAAGAAGCGTGTGTGTATGCGTGACTGTTCTCTCAGCTTTACATCCCCTGGGGTCATAAAAACCCAGGACTTCCTCTCTCTGTGAATGGATTATGTCACTCTCGACATTTACGACGGGCTCGTCTATAAGTTTGTCGACCCCCCCACTGTGAAAACAGTTTTCAGCAGGACCTGGTCTGGAAAAAGCCTTTTGAAGCCACATACCCTGCTGAGATAATTTACAGCAAATGTGACTGTGTTTAGAAAACCTCCTTTTTGTGTTCGGATAAAGCATCCTGGTTTATCGCAAACGTCAGACAGAATGACTCCAAGACTCAACCCCCCTTTTCAGCCACGATGTCCCCAGACTGCTTCAATACACATATGAACTACTTAATGTGATCACACTTTATTCAATCACTCCTTTTTTCTTTACAGGTTTCAAACCCACATCTGTGCTCTGAAGGAATGTTCACCCAGTTTAACTACAGTGATAAAAAGATTTGATGTATATCTGAAAACTATATTCAGTGAAACTCTGATAATAAGCATGTGAATTTCAGAATTATTAAACTGTGATCTGATTGTGATCTGATCTGACTGCTAATCGAAAATCACTATCTTCAATTCAGCCCAGTCGGCTGGTCCTTTAGATAGAAAATGTTTTATTATTAATTGGTTGATTTTTCTGTGAAGTGCCTTGAAATGACTTTGTCATGAACTGGCGCTTTATAAATAAATAAACTTGAAACTCTTCAGTAAGTCACTATAAAGAGCAATGTAACCTAAATTGATTTAAAATAATGCTTTCATTAAACATGTTACAGATCTTAGGATATATTGAATTAACCTGCAAATCCCTTCTTTACTACTCAGGAACAAATACTGATATGTGTAAAAGTAATATGTCATCAGAATAAGGAAACACTGTTCTTTTATTCTTGTTAAAAGATAAAATTGATGATGAGGTTTAGTCTTACAAAGAGTGGATGAGCAAGCGTTTTATTGGATATAATAAAATCTGTGACCACCACCCAAGGGCTGTCCTAACATT
>SSNP01000664.1:0-11933 GCA_006937955.1 Pachypanchax playfairii
GAATTACACGTTAAAGATCTGGAGCTGCATGTGGAATTACACGTTAAAGATCTGGAGCTGCATGTGGAATTACACGTTAAAGGTCTGGAGCTGCATGTGGAATTACACGTTAAAGATCTGGAGCTGCATGTGGAATTACACGTTAAAGATCTGGAGCTGCATGTGGAATTACATGTTAAAGGTCTGGAGCTGCATGTGGAATTACATGTTAAAGATCTGGAGCTGCATGTGGAATTACATGTTAAAGGTCTGGAGGTGCATGTGGAATTACATGTTAAAGGTCTGGAGCTGCATGTGGAATTACACGTTAAAGATCTGGAGCTGCATGTGGAATTACACGTTAAAGGTCTGGAGCTGCATGTGGAATTACATGTTAAAGATCTGGAGCTGCATGTGGAATTACATGTTAAAGATCTGGAGCTGCATGTGGAATTACATGTTAAAGATCTGGAGCTGCATGTGGAATTACATGTTAAAGGTCTGGAGCTGCATGTGGAATTACATGTTAAAGGTCTGGAGCTGCATGTGGAATTACACGTTAAAGATCTGGAGCTGCATGTGGAATTACATGTTAAAGATCTGGAGCTGCATGTGGAATTACATGTTAAAGGTCTGGAGGTGCATGTGGAATTACATGTTAAAGGTCTGGAGCTGCATGTGGAATTACATGTTAAAGGTCTGGAGCTGCATGTGGAATTACACGTTAAAGGTCTGGAGCTGCATGTGGAATTACATGTTAAAGATCTGGAGCTGCATGTGGAATTACATGTTAAAGATCTGGAGCTGCATGTGGAATTACATGTTAAAGGTCTGGAGGTGCATGGGGAATTACATGTTAAAGGTCTGGAGCTGCATGTGGAAATACATGTTAAAGAGCTGGAGCTGCATGTGGAATTACATGTTAAAGATCTGGAGCTGCATGTGGAATTACACGTTAAAGGTCTGGAGCTGCATGTGGAATTACATGTTAAAGATCTGGAGCTGCATGTGGAATTACACGTTAAAGATCTGGAGCTGCATGTGGAATTACACGTTAAAGGTCTGGAGCTGCATGTGGAATTACATGTTAAAGGTCTGGAGCTGCATGTGGAATTACATGTTAAAGATCTGGAGCTGCATGTGGAATTACACGTTAAAGGTCTGGAGCTGCATGTGGAATTACATGTTAAAGGTCTGGAGCTGCATGTGGAATTACACGTTAAAGGTCTGGAGCTGCATGTGGAATTACATGTTAAAGGTCTGGAGCTGCATGTGGAATTACACGTTAAAGATCTGGAGCTGCATGTGGAATTACATGTTAAAGGTCTGGAGCTGCATGTGGAATTACATGTTAAAGGTCTGGAGCTGCATGTGGAATTACATGTTAAAGATCTGGAGCTGCATGTGGAATTACACGTTAAAGATCTGGAGGTGCATGTGGAATTACACGTTAAAGGTCTGGAGCTGCATGTGGAATTACACGTTAAAGATCTGGAGCTGCATGTGGAATTACACGTTAAAGATCTGGAGCTGCATGTGGAATTACACGTTAAAGGTCTGGAGCTGCATGTGGAATTACACGTTAAAGATCTGGAGCTGCATGTGGAATTACACGTTAAAGGTCTGGAGCTGCATGTGGAATTACACGTTAAAGGTCTGGAGCTGCATGTGGAATTACATGTTAAAGATCTGGAGCTGCGTGTGGAATTACACGTTAAAGGTCTGGAGGTGCGTGTGGAATTACATGTTAAAGATCTGGAGCTGCATGTGGAATTACATGTTAAAGGTCTGGAGCTGCATGTGGAATTACATGTTAAAGATCTGGAGCTGCATGTGGAATTACATGTTAAAGATCTGGAGCTGCATGTGGAATTACACGTTAAAGGTCTGGAGCTGCATGTGGAATTACATGTTAAAGATCTGGAGCTGCATGTGGAATTACATGTTAAACATAAACTAAAAAGACCTGATATACCACACAGTCCATAAACTGTAAACATGGATCTTCATGTGTGGAATCAACATGTTTACACTCATTCATCTGGATTCAAGCTGTTTCTATTTCCTAACATGAAGATGTTTGTTTTGAACAAATCCACGGAACACAAATGATTGATAGTTTATTTTACATTGAACACATGCATGTTTTATAGTGAAGCCCTGAAGTGCACAGAAAGCCTCCCACACAGTTAAAAGAACATGACACACATCTTTGTTTCCACCAACACAAACATATTTCAAACCAGTGAAGATCTTTATCAACATCTCAAACCAAATCCAGCTACACAGTCTATAAAACTGAACCAACCAACTCGCAGAATTTATGGAAAACACTGAGTGTTCATGTAAAACTGACATGAAGCAGCTAAAACTGAATGAGAACTCATGAAATCAACAGAACTGTTCCACAGAGAAGCAGAACACAGGAACATGTTGTCTCACCTGAACAGGTGAACCAATAAAACCTGTCCAACGTCTGACTGGAGGTGAAATGCATGTCCTGCAGGTGAAGCCCTTAGACCCTGGTGTTAACTGAGTGGATTTCCAGAGAGCCGGTTCCCGGTGTTCCTCTCCCACAATGACACCAGCTGGCTTCCTGCCTGAGGTTCCAGCTCCTACGTGTCACACAGAGATCACACGTTCACTCTCACTCATCTTCACTGAACATGGACTCAACCAGACTCTGGACGGTGGACTCACCTGTCCGTCCCGGCTGATCTGGACCCTCTTGTTATCGTTCCACGGGTTGACGATGTGCTGGCTGCAGTGGAACGCCACGCTCTCTTTATGGATCCACTCCACACTGAAAACCCCTCCCAGTCCCATCAGGCCCCAGTCCTGACAGCTCTCCTGACTGACAGCTGATGTCATCTGAGCGTAACCCTGGAAACCAAACAGGAACAATCATCCTGTCATTATCCAACAATCTGCAACACCAAATCTCATTTGATACTAATTCTAGTTTTTTCACCTAAAAACATCCAAAATCTTATAATTATTAAATAAATTCTGTCAAGATCAAAGAAAACCCGGTTCAGTTCAACCGAACTCGGTAACGCGTCCTTTTACAGTCCCCTGATCACCAGGACATTACCTGGTACTTATGTGGTAACTCTTGGTGTGTTACCATGTATTTACCATGTGTATTAAGAAGGTAATTACAGAGTAAGTACAGCAGATATTACTTGGAATTTACCTGATACATATATAAGGAAAATTATAACATATATGTGGTAATTACCACATGTAATAAGGAGGTAAATACAGAGAAAGTATTGCTGGATTTACTAGGAAAAACCTCCACTATTACCTATTAACTCAATTAGGTTGTTACTAGTTTAGGTTGTAATAACTAAAATTAAACTAGTACCTTCCAATAAATGACTTTTTCATACATGTTCTTCAGAGTCTTTAAGCATTTACTTACAGTGTATCTGTGGTTAACTGTGAATAAATGGGTTGGAATACCAGAACGGAACGAAACGAAACGAAACGGAACACAACAGAACAGAACAGAACAGAACGAAACGGAACACAACAGAACACAACAGAACGAAACGGAACACAACAGAACAGAACAGAACAGAACGAAACGGAACACAACAGAACAGAACAGAACGAAGCGGAACACAACAGAACACAACAGAACGAAACGGAACACAACAGAACAGAACAGAACGAAACGGAACACAACAGAACAGAACAGAACGGAAAACGGGTAATTATTTTATCAACATGAATACCTGACAGAGTTTCACAGTCTCAGGGCTTCAGACTGGACTTGTACTGACTGTAAGAGCTCCATCATTGAACATGAACATGAACACAGATCATTGAAAGCACCGACTGCATCATAAGTGCTACCTGGAAGTGTCCTGAGCCCTGAACGGAGAAGATGAGGATGATGATGGGGTTCTCCAGGAAGGCTTTAGTGAGTTTGGCCTCGTTGCTTGGAGTTGTAGACCAGATCCCTTTCTCCTGAGAGATTTCTATATTTCTGCTATTGCTGCTCTTCATGATGAAGTATCGGACTGATGAAAAGACCGGCTGAGGAGAAACAGACTTCAAGACCTGCAGGGAACCACATAAACCAGTTTAAACTTCAGCAACTTTTATTTTCTAGAATAACTCTAAACATGGAGCAGCTCATTGGAACAGCTTGTTGGAACAGCTGGTTGGTGCAGCAGCTCATTGGTGCAGCAGCTCGTTGGTGCAGCAGCATGTTGGTGCAGCAGCTTGTTGGTGCAGCAGCATGTTGGTGCAGCATCTCATTGGTGCAGCTCGTTGGTGCAGCAGCATGTTGGAACAGCATGTTGGAACAGCATGTTGGTGCAGCAGCTCGTTAGAGCAGCAGCATGTTGGTGCAGCAGCTCGTTGGTGCAGCAGCATGTTGGTGCAGCATCTCATTGGTGCAGCTCGTTGGTGCAGCAGCATGTTGGAACAGCATGTTGGAACAGCATGTTGGTGCAGCAGCTCATTGATGCAGCAACTCATTGGTGCAGCATCTCATTGGTGCAGCTCGTTGGTGCAGCAGCATGTTGGAACAGCATGTTGGAACAGCATGTTGGTGCAGCAGCTCATTGATGCAGCAACTCATTGGTGCAGCATCTCATTGGTGTAGCTCGTTGGTGCAGCAGCTTGTTGGAACAGCTCGTTGGTGCAGCAGCTCATTGATGCAGCAACTCATTGGTGCAGCATCTCATTGGTGTAGCTCGTTGGTGCAGCAGCTCGTTGGTGCAGCATCTTATTGGTGCAGCAGCTCGTTGGTGCAGCAACTCGTTGGTGCAGCATCTTATTGGTGTAGCTCGTTGGTGCAGCAGCTCGTTGGTGCAGCAGCTCATTGATGCAGCAACTCATTGGTGCAGCATCTCATTGGTGTAGCTCGTTGGTGCAGCAGCTCGTTGGTGCAGCATCTTATTGGTGCAGCAGCTCGTTGGTGCAGCAGCTCGTTGGTGCAGCAGCTCATTAGTGCAGCATCTTATTGGTGTAGCTCGTTGGTGCAGCAGCTTGTTGGTGCAGCAGCTCATTAGTGCAGCAGCTCGTTGGTGCAGCAGCAAGTTGGTGCAGCAGCATGTTGGAACAGCATGTTGGTGTAGCAGCTTGTTGGTGCAGCAGCTTGTTGGAACAGCAGCTCGTTGGTGCAGCAGCTCGTTGGAACAGCATGTCTGTGCAGCAGCTCATTGGTGCAGCAGCTCGTTGGTGCAGCAGCTCGTTGGAACAGCATGTCTGTGCAGCAGCTCATTGGTGCAGCAGCTCGTTGGTGCAGCAGCTCGTTGGAACACCATGTTGGTGCAGCAGCTTGTTGGTGCAGCAGCTCGTTAGTGCAGCAGCTCGTTAGTGCAGCAGCTCGTTAGTGCAGCAGCTCGTTGGTGCAGCAGCTTGTTGGAACACCATGTTGGTGCAGCAGCTCGTTGGTGCAGCAGCTCGTTGGAGTAGATCTATGATTCTATTGGCAGTTTTTGTCTTTGCTTTTTTGTGTTTGCTTTTCTCCAAACATGCTGATGTTCCACTTTGGTGGAAAGTATAAACACCTAGATGAGCTGCCACGTTCTTGTTCTCCTGCTGACCTTCTAAAACACGTGGACCAGATCTTGTCTAAAACTCTAGGTATGGACTTTAACCTCTGTGTGTCAGCATTTTATCTTGGTGGAGGGGTTTGATGTTGTCTGAGGCATCAGCCCCAGGTAGTGTCTCCCTTGTCTGACTAAGACCAGATGGGAAAGGTTCTGATAGATAGCCTCATGGTTGAGCCTCGGCGTCTGGTTCTCAGAAACCCCGGCTGAGTCTCGATGTTGGAGGTGGCAAAACGCAGGTCAGATTACCCAGCTGTCATGGAGACCCTGAGCGCTGGAAGGGTGTTACTGAGAGCCTGAGGAACTACAGCAACACATCAGACAAGATGTTTCATACGTTTACCAGAATATTTACATGATCTTTACAGCTGCTGAAGTTCTACAGCTGTAAACATGGTAGCAGATCATGGAGTGCTGGAAGTGTAACCTCCAGTTTGTTCAGTTCCCCTGCGGTTTTTATTATGTCTCGTTTGAAGGCATGTGAGGTGTGCTTGTCTCACAGGTATTACCTTTCCTAATGAAGAGAGGCCGATGGAGTCAGGAGGACTCTCCAGAGTCCCCGAACAGGACGAGCTGCTGGATGAAAGAGGCTCGTCAGGGATCTGATTCCTGGCAGCAGAACCTTCAGCTTTGCTGCGTGTGTTTTGCTTCAGCAGGTCTGAGAAGGTGTTTCGAGGAACCCTGTGTAGGAGAAGAGGTGTCACTGTGCTGTTCCTGTCCATAGCTAGAACCCGCTACAGGAGATCCTTCCCGTCCACATCTAGAACCCTCTACAGGAGATCCTTCCCGTCCACAGCTAGAACCCTCTACAGGAGATCCTTCCCGTCCACAGCTAGAACCCTCTACAGGAGATCCTTCCCGTCCACAGCTAGAACCCTCTACAGGAGATCCTTCCTTTCTACAGCTAGAACCCTCTACAGGAGATCCTTCCCGTCCACAGCTAGAACCCTCTACAGGAGATCCTTCCCGTCCACAGCTAGAACCCTCTACAGGAGATCCTTCCCGTCCACACCTAGAACCCTCTACAGGAGATCCTTCCTTTCTACAGCTAGAACCCTCTACGGGAGATCCTTCCTGTCCACAGCTAGAACCCTCTACGGGAGATCCTTCCTTTCTACAGCTAGAACCCTCTACAGGAGATCCTTCCCGTCCACAGCTAGAACTCTCTACAGGAGATCCTTCCCGTCCACAGTTAGAACCCTCTACAGGAGATCCTTCCCGTCCACAGTTAGAACCCTCTACAGGAGATCCTTCCCGTCCACAGCTAGAACCCTCTACAGGAGATCCTTCCCGTCCACAGCTAGAACCCTCTACAGATCCTTCCTGTCCACTGCTAGAACCCTCTACAGGAGATCCTTCCCGTCCACAGCTAGAACCCTCTACAGGAGATCCTTCCCGTCCACAGCTAGAACCCTCTACAGATCCTTCCTGTCCACAGCTAGAACCCTCTACAGGAGATTAATAAAGTATTTAATTGAATTGTGTACATGTTCCCGTTCTGTCTAGAGATCATGTGATGTTACATCATGTTGATGTGATTAAAGCTAAATCAGACATGATTAAAACATCAGAACTTTGTTCTGTGTTCAGGCTGGTAACCAGTAGTTAGAACTGGTCTGGGGGGTTCAGAGGTCAAAGGGCAGCAGTGGGTGTGTCACATGACTCCACATGAAACCAGGTGAGACATAACTCAGACCCAACTTCCTCTGTGTCTCAGTTGCAGGATGTGACTGGACTCTGGAGTAGGTCAGAGTTTAACATTAGTTACCATGGTGATGAAGCCAGATAAAATACGGAAAATCCCAAACTGAACCTGAAGGTCTAGCAGTTGAAAATGAACATGCAGAATTGTCCTGGAGTGTGTAACAGAGACACGCCCGAACGGTCCACATGACGCCGAGGTCTTTAGAGGATTTCGTGCTGCGGAGGCTCAAACTGATGATATCTGGGTTACTTTATTCAGATACTTCTTACTTGTCAGTTGTAGTGTTGGTAGAAAGCTGCGTCCTGTTCTTTGAGTTCCCCACAGAGGTTCTCGAACCGTCCTCTGATGACATGGGCCTGGGCCGCTGACCAATCCCTGTGGGCTGCTGGAGGCCAGCTTCCTGTTCCTCTGCTCCCAGCACCTGTGCAAAACCAGCTTGAGTCAGTAAACACAGCAAAATGAATTCAACTAGATGAAAACTAGAACGGAAGGATGAGGGTGTCACATACAGACACTAAGGTCTGGACGATGGCCTCGTCCTGCTGGGACCAGGGTTTTGAGGGGCAGCGGATCCTCTTTAAGAACAAATTCTGCCACTTCTGCCTCAGTTCAGACAACAATCCTGCAGTCTGACAAGAGGAGAGCAACATTAACTCAATATGACATAAAACAAGTAAAATCTTTTAGTTTTAAAAGCATGAATCCAGTTTTACTGTGCAACATTTAAAAGACTCACAGTATCCTGAACTACATCCACGTTTCATTCATAATAACATCAAACATGATGAAAATCCAAAAGTCTGAATGAAATAGGATATTAAAAAAGTTGGTATTGGCAGCCATGTTTCCCCACCTCCTTCTCCAGCTGAAACACAAGCCAGTCATCGATCTTCATCTCCTCCAGCTCCTCGTTATCACTGTCACTCGTCCCATCAATAGCACCGTCTGCAGGTGAGAAAAATCATGTGAATGGGCTTCCTGTAACACCATGAAATCCAGTCTGATGATGATCTGAGAGGAAAAAAACTAACTGGAGTTTTATAAGCAAAGAGAATAAACCTGAAAATGGACTTTCTTTTATCTCTGATGTGAAAGACTTTATCTCTCCTGAAGTCCAACATTAAGCTTAAAAAACTAGTAATGATGTCATATAATGTTAATGTTACTCTAACCTAATGTAAATTACACAAACGTTGCATCTACTGATCTACTGTGTGACTAGCATCAGATTCACGTCTCAGGAAATCAGGTTTGGTTTTCTTACCATCTGTCGTCTGTACCACTGGTTCATGAAGGGTGGAGCAGGGAAGCTTGGCTGAACCTGCAAAAATGGCCACTGTGATGGAGGTCACCAGAGTGCAGCATCGAACACTCGCCATCCTGTGACTTCTGCTCATCTCATCATAAATCAACCAGTCGGTCGGGAACGCCGGAACCGCATTGGCTGCATTGTTCTGAACACACATTTATACAGAGATGTTTGAAGTATTTGATAAAGTGTTTGATACCTAGTGAAGTATTTTATGAGGTGTTTGATAACTAGTGAAGTATTTGATGAGGTGTTTGATACCTAGTGAAGTATTTGATGGGGTGTTTGATACCTAATGAAGTATTTGATGGGGTGTTTGATACCTAGTGAAGTATTTGATGAGGTGTTTGATACCTAGTGAAGTATTTGATGAGGTGTTTGATACCTAGTGAAGTATTTGATGATGTGTTTGATACCTAGTGAAGTATTTGATGAGGTGTTTGATACCTAGTGAAGTATTTGATGGGGTGTTTGATACCTAGTGAAGTATTTGATGATGTGTTTGATACCTAGTGAAGTATTTGATGGGGTGTTTGACACCTAATGAAGTATTTGATGGGGTGTTTGATACCTAGTGAAGTATTTGATGATGTGTTTGATACCTAGTGAAGTATTTTATGAGGTGTTTGATACCTAGTGAAGTATTTGATGAGGAGTTTGATACCTAATGAAGTATTTGATGATGTGTTTGATACCTAGTGAAGTATTTGATGAGGTGTTTGACACCTAATGAAGTATTTGATGAGGTGTTTGATAACTAGTGAAGTATTTGATGAGGTGTTTGATAACTAGTGAAGTATTTGATGAGGTGTTTGATACCTAGTGAAGTATTTGATGAGGTGTTTGATACCTAGTGAAGTATTTTATGAGGTGTTTGATAACTAGTGAAGTATTTGATGAGGTGTTTGATAACTAGTGAAGTATTTGATGAGGTGTTTGATACCTAGTGAAGTATTTGATGGGGTGTTTGATACCTAGTGAAGTATTTGATGGGGTGTTTGATACCTAGTGAAGTATTTGATGGGGTGTTTGATACCTAGTGAAGTATTTGATGGGGTGTTTGATACCTAGTGAAGTATTTGATGATGTGTTTGATACCTAGTGAAGTATTTTATGAGGTGTTTGATACCTAGTGAAGTATTTGATGAGGTGTTTGATAACTAGTGAAGTATTTGATGAGGTGTTTGATACCTAGTGAAGTATTTGATGGGGTGTTTGATACCTAGTGAAGTATTTGATGGGGTGTTTGATACCTAGTGAAGTATTTGATGATGTGTTTGATACCTAGTGAAGTATTTGATGAGGTGTTTGATACCTAGTGAAGTATTTGATGATGTGTTTGATACCTAGTGAAGTATTTTATGAGGTGTTTGATAACTAGTGAAGTGATTGATGAGGTGTTTGATACCTAGTGAAGTATTTGATGGGGTGTTTGATAACTAGTGAAGTATTTGATGAAGTGTTCGATACCCAGTGAAGTATTTGATGGGGTGTTTGATACCTAGTGAAGTATTTGATGATGTGTTTGATACCTAGTGAAGTATTTGATGATGTGTTTGATAACTAGTGAAGTATTTGATGGGGTGTTTGATACCTAGTGAAGTATTTAATGGGGTGTTTGATACCTAGTGAAGTATTTGATGAGGTGTTTGATAACTACTGAAGTATTTGATGGGGTGTTTGATACCTAGTGAAGTATTTAATGGGGTGTTTGATAACTAGTGAAGTATTTGATGAGGTGTTTGATACCTAGTGAAGTATTTGATGGGGTGTTTGATACCTAGTGAAGTATTTGATGATGTGTTTGATACCTAGTGAAGTATTTGATGAGGTGTTTGATACCTAGTGAAGTATTTGATGGGGTGTTTGATACCTAGTGAAGTATTTGATGGGGTGTTTGATACCTAGTGAAGTATTTGATGATGTGTTTGATACCTAGTGAAGTATTTGATGAGGTGTTTGATACCTAGTGAAGTATTTGATGAGGTGTTTGATACCTAGTGAAGTATTTGATGATGTGTTTGATACCTAGTGAAGTATTTTATGAGGTGTTTGATACCTAGTGAAGTATTTTATGAGGTGTTTGATAACTACTGAAGTATTTGATGAGGTGTTTGATACCTAGTGAAGTATTTGATGGGGTGTTTGATACCTAGTGAAGTATTTGATGAGGTGTTTGATACCTAGTGAAGTATTTGATGAGGTGTTTGATACCTAGTGAAGTATTTGATGAGGTGTTTGATACCTAGTGAAGTATTTGATGATGTGTTTGATACCTAGTGAAGTATTTGATGAGGTGTTTGATACCTAGTGAAGTATTTGATGGGGTGTTTGACACCTAATGAAGTATTTGATGATGTGTTTGATACCTAGTGAAGTATTTGATGGGGTGTTTGATACCTAGTGAAGTATTTGATGAGGTGTTTGATACCTAGTGAAGTATTTGATGAGGTGTTTGATAACTAGTGAAGTATTTGATGGGGTGTTTGATACCTAGTGAAGTATTTGATGGGGTGTTTGATACCTAGTGAAGTATTTGATGGGGTGTTTGATACCTAGTGAAGTATTTGATGATGTGTTTGATACCTAGTGAAGTATTTGATGGGGTGTTTGATACCTAGTGAAGTATTTGATGGGGTGTTTGACACCTAATGAAGTATTTGATGAGGTGTTTGATAACTAGTGAAGTATTTGATGGGGTGTTTGATACCTAGTGAAGTATTTAATGGGGTGTTTGATACCTAGTGAAGTATTTGATGGGGTGTTTGATACCTAGTGAAGTATTTGATGAGGTGTTTGATACCTAGTGAAGTATTTGATGATGTGTTTGATACCTAGTGAAGTATTTGATGATGTGTTTGATACCTAGTGAAGTATTTGATGAGGTGTTTGATACCTAGTGAAGTATTTTATGATGTGTTTGATACCTAGTGAAGTATTTGATGATGTGTTTGATAACTAGTGAAGTATTTGATGAGGTGTTTGATACCTAGTGAAGTATTTAATGGGGTGTTTGATACCTAGTGAAGTATTTTATGAGGTGTTTGATACCTAGTGAAGTATTTGATGATGTGTTTGATACCTAGTGAAGTATTTGATGGGGTGTTTGATACCTAGTGAAGTATTTGATGAGGTGTTTGATACCTAGTGAAGTATTTGATGAGGTGTTTGATACCTAGTGAAGTATTTGATGGGGTGTTTGATACCTAGTGAAGTATTTGATGAGGTGTTTGATAACTACTGAAGTATTTGATGGGGTGTTTGATACCTAGTGAAGTATTTGATGGGGTGTTTGATACCTAGTGAAGTATTTGATGAGGTGTTTGATACCTACTGAAGTATTTGATGATGTGTTTGATACCTAGTG
>SSNP01000666.1:0-11785 GCA_006937955.1 Pachypanchax playfairii
AGAAAGATTTTTAAAACTGCTGAATTTTCTGTGTATTTTCTGTGTATTTTCCGTGATGTCGATGTGCATAAAGCTCAAAAAGAAGAATTTAATGTGAGTGTGTCGGATTTAATTCAAACAGTTTCATTGTTGTGATGTAACAAGGTGAACATTTTTAGCAGCATGAAGCTCGTTAGACTGTAAAAAGCCATAAATTAGCTGCATCGTTGTTTAAGGTGAAGTATTAAAAGCATGTGGGGAAAAAGTAGCATCTTATAGTCTGAAATTATAAAACTCATTGTTAATGTAATGTAAAGGAAATAAACACAACTGCATAACAAAATCATTTCAATGCAAAATGTTATGTTTCCATTTGAATTTCCATGAATTATGTTTAATTAATATGTTAACATGATTGTTTATTTAATTTAAACATAATTTGATCTTGTTGCCTGAGCTGATCTTTTAAATATATAAGCAAATTAAACTGAATCCACATCAATTAAATAATGTATTTATAATAACAGTGTAAGTCTCAGGACAGTTGTGGCCACAACATGTGGGTAGTTCATCATCATCAAACGTGTGAGTGTACTGTAATTGTGAATAGGTGAATGACATACTGTGTGAGGCGCAAGAAAAAAACAGTGTGTTGTTGCTCCTTTTGCTTATGACATGTTTCATAATCTTCATACACACAGTGATACAGTGCTGCTTTAAATATTTGTATTCATTGTGTCAGAAATTGTTGATTTGAGTAAAAAGCTGTTTATTTAATTCTCTTATTCACTCCATTTGTTCTTACAGCTGGAGTTGGCTGGACTCAGTGTGTTTGTGATGTTTGATACTTTTTTTACAGCCTCATGTTTTACAATCATTTATTTTGTATGTCAGGAATATTTGCTGGTATCTTTCTTCCTCTATAAAATGTTCCATAAATGTTCATAAAATCTGACTTCAAAGTGAGAGAGTAAATCTGACCTTTTGTACCAGCAGTAAGAATCATGTCCTATTAAATCTGTGTATCTCACTGTGTGCAGTTTGGAAGTTAGATGGTTTTTATTTCACATTACAAGGTGTGTTTCTACATACTGATGATCATATATTTATAACTGATGTGGGAGATGTTCTAGGTCAGCAGGTTACTGCAGTGTCATAAGTACAAAGCTGATCTGCAGAGACTCTGAGACTGAAGATAACAAATGTTTTTCTTCTGTTGCTGCTAATCTGCTCCGTCTCCACAACTCAGCTTCAAGCAGAATCTCCTGATGAAATTATTTCACATTAAAGTCAAACTGATTCACAGGTAGGAGAGTCAGGAAAAGTGAGACATGCAGGTCGGCTTCACCTGCTGGTGGGCGGAGCTACATACTAAACCTGTTTTCTTAGATTTTTTAGTGCTAAAATCTTTAAAAACTACAATTGTGATAAATAAGGTTTTTATTTTCTGTGCTGGACTGGTGACTTCCAGGTTACTCACATCTCACACGTTAACTGTTCAAGACAGACATTAACTCTCTGAGTCCCTGAAAAGCATCAAATGTAAATGTTCTCATTTCTGTTTCAGAGCAAAGTGTCACAAACACTAACAGCAGTGACACAAACAACTAGAAAGTATGAAAACTCCTTATTGTTTCTTCACATGAGGCTAGTTAACACAACTACAGATAATAATACATCATTTAAAACTGAAGATTGTAAAAAGACAAGGACAAAGTAACAGATATTATCACCAGCACGTGTTTCTGATTAAAAACATTCTGGTAATATTTAATCATCAATGATAAAAATCTGTATTTAAGGCTCAGATTAACACAGAAACAAGCAAGTTGTTCTGCAGAGACACTGAGAATGAAGATGATCAAGTTTTTTCTGCTGTTGCTTTCAGTCTGTTCTGTTTCTACAACTCAGCTTCAAGCAGAGTCTGAGAATGAAATGATTTCACATTTAAGACAAACTGGTTCACAGGTAGGAGAGTCAGGAAATCCTTCTGAACACCAACAAACATGTGTAGAGGACATCAATACTGTACTGAGAGAGATGAGCGCCTCGCTGGCTGCACTGAAGGTGGAGGTGAAGTTCTTACAGAGAGAAAATGAAGGTATGTTCATTAAAAGGAGCGACACAGACGAACCAAATCTTTTGTTTCACACCACATCTACATGTGAAGGACAGTAATTTATTTATTTCCCTTCATTTCTAAATGTAAACAGTAACGGCAAAAGAGTTGGAGCTGCTGAAACAACAGGATCAAGGTATTAATAGTATAAACATTTTTTATAAAATACATAACATTTTATTCAAGTCAAAGAATTTCTACGATCAAAACTTTTTTAGTTCATCTTTGTCTTGTTTTTTAAATATAACAGTAAAGTCAAAACAACTAGATTTGTCAAAGTACAAGATGAAACAACAACATGAAGTTAATTACTGTAGAATC
Source organism: Pachypanchax playfairii (assembly GCA_006937955.1). Taxonomy (NCBI): domain Eukaryota; kingdom Metazoa; phylum Chordata; class Actinopteri; order Cyprinodontiformes; family Aplocheilidae; genus Pachypanchax; species Pachypanchax playfairii. The sequence continues at coordinate 2,420 of SSNP01000666.1, forward strand.
TACATTTATAAGTATGTTTATAAGCATATATACAGACATCTGTATCTCTAAATACTTTATATATTGTGCCAAAAACTTTTAAAAATGTTTTTCTTTCAGTACAAGTAACAAAAGTAACTGAACTAAAGCAGCAGAATCAAGGTAAGTTTTTTTTTCTGTAAAAACAAATAAAAATGTTAAAATAAGTTCCTATTTTAATACAGAGACATAAAGACACTGTATCAGATCAGACTATTATTTATTTAACACATAAAAATGCAAAAAGTATAAAACTGTTTTTATTTTTCAGTGTATTTCATCATTGTATAATTACAGTAAACTATATTTTGTTTTGACTCACTTTTAAAATATTCCAAAACGCAGTGTTTTTATATAACACTATATTTACAAACATGGACATAATTGTTAATGCCAGCATTCATTTTCAAAAGTTTTGGATTTATTATAACTTTAGTGAGTTTCAAGTTTTTTTAGTGAGAATTTTTTCTTCTTTTTACTTCTTCTTTCTTCTTAACTGAAGGTCATGAAGGATTTTGTTCTCATCTGTATGAAAATCACAAACTAAAGAATACAAGGATGTCATCTTAAACCCCCAAAACAACTTCTGTGTAATGCCGGGCGGACACTGTTTGTCACTCGTACTCTATTTGACCCTACGACATGTGCACTCATACTGTACGACTGCTGTCAGCCACGATTATTGACAACCACAATTTGGCATGTGACGGCACGACATGCTCAAGTGTGAACAATGAAAAACAAAGGTTCCTAGTTCCTATGACAACCACAGCGTGCCTGACAACAAGATGGTGAGCAGGCAGAAAGTTGTTGCAGTTGGGTGCGCTGTCTTGTGCGCTGAAACTAAAAAAAAAAAAAGAAAAGGATTTGGGTACGTGAATGGCTGAGGAGACGTGGTCGGTATGGGATGTCCATCATTCATCAGGAGCTTGAAGTAATTAATGTTAAACTATATATTGTTTTACAGTAGCTATGACAGTTTCACGTTAGCATTAGCCAGCCAATGTTGCTCCACCGGTGTCTTCTGCGCAGGTGCGAACGTAGAATCGTTACGTAACTCCGCTCAAACTGTACGAGCAAAAATTTTTTGACATGCCAGATGTTTGATCGGGAGGTCGCAGCATTATCGTTAGAACGTAGCAGCAATTAATCCTTCCTCGTGAGTGTTCTCACACTGTACGGCTTACGACCTCCCGACCCGACGCTACGATGTTTCCACGATGACGCAGCGTGGTCTGCGACGGCAAAATCGTGGTGAAATCCCATCGAAATCGCACAGTGTCCACCTGGCATAACATCTCTTTTACTTCTTTGTTTAAAATAAGAAACACAAATGAAAGAGCTGCAGCAACACAATCAAAATATTCTGCTCAGAAACTACTGGCTGAAGAGAAATTACACACTAAAACATTAATTTGACTGAGCTCAAACCAATGTCTTGAAATTTTAACATACTAAATCCTTTGTAAAACAGTGATGTTATTTAACATCTTCACTTTAGAAACATCTGAAACAATTACAGAAAATGTTTCATTATATTTGTGTCTCACGTGCATTTCCATTTTAAATAACATGAACTCAAGTCCACATTATGAAACAGACTGTGTTTACATGCAGCCAATAACCCTTTTAAAACCCGAATATTCACAATAACCCCGTTCCGCACAGCCATGTAAACACCTGAATATGCAAAAACCTGAATATGCTCATAACTGGGTTTTTTAAATCCCAGAATTTACCCCTGGGGTAACCCTTTTCTAATCCAATCCTTCCTAAATATTTAGTCGTGTAAACGCGCATCGGCATAACCCCATCAAAACGTGTGTTCAGCGCATGCTCTATTCGCAAGGAATAAAAGATTATGCATATTTCGTCTTGAAGTAGTCCGTACGTCATGACGCTACCCCAACATCCGCGTTTAAATCGGGATATTACAAGTTTCATGTATATAGGGGTAACTCTTTCTACTTATGCATGTAAACGGGTTATTCTGAATATTTCAGAAACCTGAATACTGTCCTTAACCCAACCATAACCTGAAAATTGGCTGCATGTAAACGTAGTCAGTGAAACATGAGAATAGAACACTATTGTGAAAATAATTGTTTATTTCACAATTAAACAGACAAAAAAAACCTCGATTTCCTATTTTAGGAAGTATGAAGTGACCACCATTTTTAAAGAGAATGGTTTTTACAGTTTTGTCCTCATTTGCATCTAAATTTTTGTCTACGTGTGTGTGTGTGTTTGTGTGTAAGTGTCATGACCTGGCTCGAACCCATGATGAAAAATGAGGGTGAGACGTCATACATAAAATCAGTTAAATAATTGTAATAAAATAATAGATTAAAGAAAAACAAAAGCAAAGATTGTGGAGCAAGGCGCCCCTCCCCACACCCAGCCAAACACCAAACCCATGTGTAGTAGGGAGAGAGGAGCTCTTCCCCTTAACTGAAGGTAGAGTGGATCTTATGTAGGGCAGGAGGACACTGGTCCCAGGTGTTCCCAATTAGAAGATGGCCTGCTCCCAAGGCTGCAGCATGAACCTGAAAACAAGATGTTTTAGCACAACAACATACAGTATGAGTTATACAATAGGACATCATTGTGTTCCTCTAAAACTTCTGTCTCACCTCTGGGTTTTGCGTTTTGTTTAGAACAAGAATCACAACTGAAGGAGTTGCAGCAACATAATCAAGGTATTCTACTGAGAAACAGTTCAAGAAAATAGATCATTTCATTTGTTTCATGTATTTCCTTTAAAAAAAATGAAAGTACACAAGTGCACATTTAGAGAAATAAAATATTTCAACAAATCATGACAGTAATTACATCAGATTATTTCACAAAAAATACTACAAAAAAAACCTACTGTTTTTGCAGCTCATGAAGAAGAACTGATCAGCATTAAATCTGCAGCAAACATCACTGAAAACCAAGTGAAGGTTCTGTGGAGAGAAGGAGAAGGTTTGTGAATTCAGACACAAACTCACTGTTGTAATGACCAACATTCAGAAACTTTAATTTTCATTTAATTTTAGATTCATATTTTTTATTATTTTTCTTTTAAATAATTCACATTTAAATGATCCCAGTATTATAATTGTTGACTGCATAGAGGAGCACAGAAGAGGAGACAGACAGACCAGCAGCATCTGTTGGTGTCTGCATCCACACAGTCACATGACCTGTTCAAACATTCACTGAGTGAGAGAAAAACAGTCAGAATCAAAACATTAAAGGGTCAGAAAAGTTTTTCTTTTCATGTTAAAATATAAAAAACTACAGTGAATTCTTAGTAACACTGATGATGTTCTTAGTGTTTTTAATGGATCAGTGAAGATTTTAATCCAACATTTCTGTCTCTCAGTGAAACGAGTGGCTTTCTCAGCCTCCCTGTTGGACTCAGGCTCAGGAAACATTGGACCATTTAACACAGACATAACTTTGGTTTTCAGACATGTTGTAACAAACATTGGAAATGCCTACAACCCAAACACAGGTAATAAAATAATATTTTGTTAAAAAATAAATCATTAATTTCTAAAAAATTTTTTTCATGATCTGTTGTATAAATTCTTGGGTAAAGTTTTCAAATATAATAATGGTAATGTGGCAAAACAACATCAAAATATTATTAATATTAATAACAACAACAATAATAATAATAATAACATGTTCCACAGGGTTCTTCATTGCACCAGTGAGAGGAGCCTATCACTTTGAGTTCTACATACATGGAGCTGGACATGCTTCATATCGTTCAGGTGCTTTGTTGGTCAAAAATGGAGAACATGTTTTCATCGCATGGGAACATCAGACTAACGGTGCTGGTACTTCTGCAAACGGTGTCACGTTGCTGTTAGAGATCGGAGATGTTGTGTTTATGCGTCTGTGGGCAAACACGTGGATTTATGATAATCAGAATAATCACAACACCTTCAGTGGTCACCTGCTTTTCACCATGTGAGGAGCAAGTAGTTCTAATTTTATTCATCACAAACCTACAGCAGTTCATCAGTGTCAAACTTTTCTGACTAACATATTTACACAGAAAGATTTTTAAAGCTTTCAAACAGTGTCTGTAACACAGCTGGTTAAAAAATAAAAACTAACACATGGAAAAACCATTTATCACTATTTTCACCTTCTTCATGTGCACTAAGCTCACGTGCAGCAGCTCTATTTCCTTCTCCAACAGCCAGATCGAACATCTTTCATTTGAAAGCTGCATCATTTTCTTAGTGTGTTTTCCATCAATTACATCATTGTTTAAGCTGCAGTATTAAAAGCATGTGGGACAAAGTAGCAGCTTGTAGACTGAAATTTTGTAACTCATTACTAATGTAATGTAAAAGAAATAAACACAACTGCATAACAAAATTATTATTATTATGTAAAGAGTTTATGTTATTCTTTGACTTTCCATAGCTGTGCATCACTACTTGTGTAATTGTTAGTAAAACTAGAATGTTGGCAGGAAGGGAATAAACATCTCAATACAACAGAACAGAGAAACAACTGTGGTATTTATCACACAGGTACATTTAAAATGAGTTGATACAACGTAAAGAGGAAGTGACAAAGTAGACAGACAGAAGTAGCAGAGAGGAGAGAATCCACCAGCCTTCATCATCTGTTTAATATCTGAAAAATGTGTAAATGTTTTGTTCAGTAAAACTGAGATGAGCTGGTGGTTCCCTCAATGAGACAACTTTTTATAAATTCTATGTAAATATATTCATATAAAACTGAAGGTAAATATATTGAACTGTCACTTTTGGTTAGAAGATTGATTTAGGTTGTAGTTATTTGAATTCAGATGAATTACATTAGAATAAAACATGATTCTATATTTAATCTAAACTGAACTTGATCTTGTTGCCTGAGATGATCTTTTCAATAAACAAATTGAACTGAATCCACATCAGCAGAAGATGCAACGTGATGCTGAAACCTCATCGTTACCTCATCTGATTTATTCAGATAGGTGTAAACAACAACTTGATCATCTACTATTGTGTAAGAACATTTTACTTCCTATGTGAAGTATTAAAAACACTGAACTAAAAGTCAGATTGGTTTAAAAAGGCTATTTTACACAAATTTCAGGACTTTGTGGTTATTTCTTAAGTATTTACCTGTAATTTGAAACATTTTATATCTAAAACATGTTCGGAAACACTGATTAACAGACCTTTCAACCTGTCTGCATCAAGATTCAGCTGGCTTTGTCATGTTTCGTGCAGCAACTCATTAATATTCATTATGCAAATTTTGCTGGACTCAGATTGGCTGACAAACTAGCCTATGAGAGCAAGGTATACTGTTTCCTGCCCTGCTGTGCAACAGCACACGTAGTCTCTTTTGGTTTGATACGTGTTGCTAACAGCAACTAGCATGCTAGGTGTGGTTTCAACTGCAGGGGCTGCGGAATACTAACGAAAAAAGGAGATGTGATGAAACAAATACAGACTGTTACTCAGGTTTTATCACCACCTGAGTAGTTTAAGAGATTAAAACTGAAAGAGAAGTCGTTGACCTGTTTTCACACAGGTAAGAACGTAAGAACACCTGTGGAGCTAAAATATTCAACAGAAATATTCAACAGTAACCTCAGAAAAAGCATTTTTAGTGCAAGGGCCTCTTAAAATAAAATAAAGTGTACAAGTCTGGTTTTTTAACAATTAATGAGTCTAAATGGGATTAAATGTGTTTGAAGAAGAACCAGAGACCAGAAAAATAATAAAACAGTTGAGAGACAGTTGGGTGGAGTGTGGAACCAGAAGGAAGTCATGAAGACATTCTAAAGCAGAATTTTCATGGGAAACAAATCTGCAACACATTTTATGGTTTTGTGATTCAGTATTTAGTTTTACATGAGTTTAAACCTTCCAGATCAGATTATTGGAGCAAATGTTTGATGAAAGCAGTTTTTTAATTAAATTGTATTTCTTGATCATGATAGTTTCTGAATGTTGTAAAAAATAAATGAATCCTGCATCCTTAAATTTTTTCTGAGGTATTCATATTTGATTTTTTAAAGCCAAAGACTCATAGGTATTAACTCATAATATCTGTATATATTCTACAGACTTCTGAGGGCTTCAGTATAATTTGTAGAACACAAGTTCTTTCGAACTAAAAGGCTGAAAAGGCAACAATAACGTTACTCTTTTTACTCAACCTTGTGTTTAGTTGATGGATCGATTGGATTTAAGGAAGTTAAATTAAATGCATCACAATCATTAAAAAGCACACAGGTTTTATTGCATATCAATTTCATGTATAAATTCTTCATAGCATTGGAAAGATTACATTTGGTATACATTGCTATTCTACAGAATTAACATCAGAGTCATATCTTTTCAATGAAATTTCTCTAAAGTACATCTGCAATAATCACAAGCATCAAAAGAACTGCAATTTCAGAATTGTTCAATATTATTCTACAATCCTTTATTGTTTTCATGATGTCGTCTCCCACAAAGTCTTTTCTGTCTTTCAGAAGCTGCCCACACATCTGTGAGGCAGTCAGAACTTGGAGTCAAACCTACTAACCTAAACAATTGTACAATAAGTGCATCTACGCATTTATTTTTCTTTTCTTTTTTTTACTTTTTTTTCTCTGTTTTTTGATTTGATACACATTTCACAAATGGACATCATTATGACTGCTAAACACGTCATGCACAAGAACTTTTTTTGTTGGTTTTCAATAAACATAACAGAGGCGATATACAACTCAGATTGAAACAAAACAAGCACCATCCATTTAAACCCATATTTTTCAAAGATTTTTTTTTTCTTCAGACAAATGCACCATTATTTATCATTCTTTTAAAATACTATACAGTTAAAAACAGACCATGTTTATTTATTTTTTTTACTTTCTTCTGTAACAGTGGGGCAAATAACAACCTTTTTTTTTTGTTGAAAATATTTCAGTGACCAGAATATTCTCTGTAAAATGGAATATGTCAATGCCTTCAATGTAACTGCTCTACACAGCGCGTATTTATTACAGTAGTCCATGACATGAATTACTACATAATCAACCAAAAACTTAGTGACCCAAGTCTTTACATTTTAAACCACAAATGGAAAAACAATCTGTTAATCATGAATGGAACATCATTCAGTAGAACTATGTGTTTTTCTAAAAAAAAGGCTTTTGTATCCAGAAAATGAGATGATGCAGCAGTCTGAGCGTCACACCGCCACCTGCTGTCATGAAGAAGAATTACAGTGCTTTCATTCGTTTTATCTGTTGAGCCCAGAATACCCAACTATTTAAACTCCAACCAGCTTGTAAATGTGTCTGTGATCTAAGTTTTACCAGGAGATCCAAGTCTGATGGTTTCATGGCTCAGACCCGTTTGGTTTTAAGTGCTAGACTGAAAATACAGCATCAGGCCCGGTTCTGAAAAGGAGGACAATTATCAACAACGTTTAACCTGTTTCCTGCAGATATCTACAGAAAATTCATGTCATTCATGTCACCACTCACAGATCAAATGGAATGGGTTTATAAAATAATCTTGATGGAAGAACAAAGAGTTTAAAGTTAAACTAAAATTTCCTTCATCTAGAATCAACTAGATATTTTTCATGAAACTGATTAACAGAATCAAGATGCCACTCTGTTCTTTAAGTGTTGTGTTGTTCTTCTATAATCAGTGAATCTATCACCTTCATGCAGTTGTAATTGTGTGCTTTAAACATTTAAACTGGACAAATCATTATAATTAATGCCAAACAGAAATAAAAGGGAGCTGAATGTAACTGAGGTTCAGTATTGAGAACGTAATTACTGACATTCATAGTGACATTCTGGCTCTGCCTCTTACTAAAGTGAGAAGATAATAAACTAAACTGTAAGATGCTTCATTGTTGAACAAGGTTTGAAAACTACCTACACAAGTGTTTAACTATAAATAAAAACAAGTAATTTCATGGGATATTTTCATTTTGGCACTCGAGCCCACCAAACCCAGAGATTCTGAATCTCCCCTGTGTTTTGATAGGTGATCCTTCCTTCAAGAGAAGATGGAAAAAAAGACTTTTCTTCATTTTCACTCCTTGAGTCATGAAAAAAATGACAAAAATAAATATATACACACTTCAGAAATCAAATATATAAGTATAACAAGAAAGAAAGAAAAAGTGTGACAGCAAACGTGAGCTCCTTGGAAATTAAATGATTGTCAAAGAAAAAAAGAATTCTATGGGTTATTTGGCACATACCACTTTTGTTATGAACATCTAGGTTTTTTTTTACATCATATGACAATATCATACAATTTTGGTCCTTCTCTAAATGAATTAAATTAAACAGTTTAGCACTATGATGTCTACAAACAAACAATACTGCGGTTTCTAACAAAAATAGTAAATACAATAAAATGAAAATGCAATAATCTGAAAAAGAATCTTGTTTTTAAAGAATAATTTAAAAATCATTTTCTGCAAGAATAAATTTAGTAACCAATTAAAATGACTAAAGGCCTAAACTTTATTAAAAAACATGTTTGAATATTTGACATCATTTGAAAAAAATCAACACTTCTGGATTTGAAAATTTAGTTTGGTGCTATTGGTGATTTTGAAAGTTAAAAAAGGAAAAAGAAACAAGATCAGTCTCCGTGAATTGGTGGAGGAAAACCTGGAAAGGACCGCTCACACGCCCACTTCAGTCCTGCTCAGACAGTGCCACCTAGTGGACATGCAGAGCCAGTGCTATAATGCTCATATCAGGCATTGTGCACAGACTTTAGAGACATTATCAGTCATTAAGTGTCTTTAGGAAAGCCTCATACAGGATGTCTGTGATGCTGCAGTGAGCCTTGTGCACTCAGGGAGGATCAGAGTTTTAATGCTATCGAGAAGCATTCAACATGTCCTTCACATCAACAGGAGCTTAGCAGTGCTTTCTCTTAGACAGTCTTGCAGGACCCCTCACAAAGGGACACTCCTCTATCCCACTCACACAAATACACAAACGAGTGAACACACCATACAAACCCATTCACACTGTCTTGAATGTATGTGAACAATGAAATCTTCTCTGGCCTTCACGTCGTCTCCACTACTCGTGTCTCTTTCAGTCTCTCGTTTCAGACTGTTTGTGAAACTAATGTTCCTCCTACTGTTCCTCCCACCTCCTCTCTGTCTCTCGTCTTTGCTCAGATATGGTTGAGTGGGTGAAAGCTGCTCGTCTCAGACGGTCCACCTCCCATGCTCAGCCAAGCGTCCAGAGAGTTCTGGGAGGGCGCGTGCAAAGGGTTGTTCTCCGAGAGAGACAGCATCATTGCATAAGCCTGCAAAAGAAAGTCAGGGGAATATTTA
>SSNP01000667.1:0-11775 GCA_006937955.1 Pachypanchax playfairii
AGAATCCAAAGGGAACGGTCCTGAACTAAGCCCCGCCCCTAGGAGAATCATGACCACGCCTCTTTTGAGCTCTGACATTTACATTTAAACCTCAGGATATTTTAAGACTTAGATCTTGTTTAATCATAAAAAACATGTTGCTAAGTTGAGTGATTTTTATCTTGACCTTAGATGGAGATGATTATTCATGCTTTTATTTCCTCTAAGTAAAAAATCACTGGAACGTCTTCAGGTTGTCCAGAACGCTTTTAACTAAATCATCCCAGTATTTATACCTCACCTCGTTACTCTACCAGCTGCTCTGACTTCCTGTTCATTACAGAGTTCATGTTAAACTTCTGGTTTTAACTTCTAGAACTCTTAATGAACAGCTTATATAAGACATCCTTCTGCAGCTCTCCGTCCTCAGCAGGTCTCTGAGTGTATGCAGCAGTAGCTCCGCCCCTCTGGAACTCACTTCCTGTCAGCCTGAAGTCTGTTGACTCTGTGATCAGCTAAAAACATTTTGTTTTAAACCTGCTTTTATCTGTTTTTATATCATACTGAAACATTTTGTGATTTTTATATTGAAAGTTGTTTATATAAATAAAGTTTTACATACATAAGTAAACAGGAAGTATAGTTTGTCTCTGATGAAACTTTTCTGCAGGTTTCTGTTGCTTTAATCCAGAAACCGTCTCGTTTTCTGATCCGGTCTGACATCAGGATCTCTGTTTTCCACTGAAAAGCTTGAATGACTGTCTGTGAGAATTTACTGAGGGACGGAGATTTAATTTATTATATTTTATTAATTTTTTACTGATACATTTAACCAATAATCACTGTTTTATCGATGAAAACATGAGCTCACAAATACTTTTTAATGTAAGATGTAAACAAACGTTCCTGCTTTTCATCACTTCTGGTTTCAAATAGAGACTGAAGCTCATTAAAACTTTCATGTTTCATGAAACAAAAGCTTCTAAATGTTTTATTGAAACGTGAGTGAGTCAGATGTGGGGAGAACCAAGGAATGGACTCAAACTAGAAAGAGATCATCCCTGTGAAAAAGGATCAAAAGACTATTCACCTTTTTATTTTTTATTTTGTTTCATTTATTTTAAAAGTACAGAACTGCTGAACCACCTATTTAAAGTTGAGTGTATTTCATAAAAGCTACCACAGGGGGGAGATATATTCATGTGAACCGTGAATGTTGGCTAGAGGAAACTTAAGCTCTGTTGCGGTTGAATAGCAGACACCCACACCACACTACGTTTACACGGTGCCCCGTTGTGTTGCAGGTAATAAAACAACTAAAACCAGTCTGGGAGTCCTGTCATCAAGGGTGCTACACAGAGACATGTTAAAGCTTCATGTTCCTGTAAACATGGAGTTGATGTGAACAACAAAAAGCTCCAGTTTCATCTCATCATCTTCTCCCAGAAGCTTTAGTTTAGTTCCAGTCTGGTTTCAGGGTTTTTCTATCACTACTGGAACCTCCTGGATCCTCTTCCATGGAGTCCATCATGGTCCAACATGTGAAAATGATGGACCTTCTTTGAGCCTGCTGAGACCTTGTTTGAGGTCTGGGGGCAGGGGCCAGGGTTTTTCACACCCACGGTCAAACAATTTTATAGAGAAATCTTATGGTAACAGGTGCGTTCATGCACACAGATGTTCACAGACACTCACTGACTTGGGCTGCAGCTGCTACTGGGGATGTTGTGTGTTAAACAGTATCATTATTTGTTTGTTTCCATGATGATATTATCAGTGTTTAAATCCAGATGTTGGAGGATGCCGTGGTGTCTCTGCTCTTGTTTTTGTCTCTCAGCAGGTGATGAAGCAGATTTCTTTCTCCCAACTTCTCTTCTACCTATTTTAATCTCTTTTTCTCTTCTTTCTTTCTTTTTCCTCTAATTTCCTCATTTGTCATGTCTGCTGATTCAAAAAAGTTGTAATAAACAAAATAACATCTAAATAAAATCATAATAAATAAGCTGAACATTGCAGTGATTTCTGCATGTTCGGCTTGTGAGAACAAATCTGTCTGGCGTCTCTATGCATCCCGACATCAATGCTGACTGCTTTAATGTCAGACTGGACATGGGAAAAAAAAGAGATAATATCCTTTAAGAAGAAGAAGACACCATGAGAATAGAGAAAAGAAAAAATTACCCTCCAGTGCCTCTCAGGGGGGCGCTGGGTGAGAGTACAAAAAAACTCCTTAGCAGGGGGATACACACAAATTCATGTGACATCGGGACGACATCAAAGGGAAATTATTGCAGTGTGTGTAGTGTGTGTAAGAGAGTATTGTCCCAATTGACCTTTTGCTGGCCCCGCCCCCAAAACGGCCATTGATAACACAACCATGTGAGCAGGTTCAACAAACATTAACTCCAAACAAGATGGTGAAGTGGTGTGTCCCCATCTATTAACTAGATATCAGGGGGACCTCGATGCCGAGGAGCGTCCTGAGGCGTCCACCTGCAGATGAGCGTGTGCCGGCTCGGGATTGCCACTGTCTGTCAGCAATGCAGGGGGTGAACTTTGGATGTGCTGGCAGCTGGGCGTGCTCGGCGTGCTCGGCGGCTGCGAGAGTGGTTGGTTGTGAATGAACGGACGCCACTGGATAGAACTGATCTGGAGAGAGAAAGGAGAAAGCTGCAAGGAAAAGGGAGGGGCTGTGGAGCATCTTGTTAAGACAAACTAGCAGGGGAATTTGATTGTGTGGCCTCCAGGCCGAGCCAAAATAAGATTACAGACAGACTGCAGAATTCCAACAGCCTTGAAATCTCTCGTGGTCCCTTGTTGGCAAGTTCAAATTAGACCAAATCACTTTTTAACAAGCTGATCAATCTTTCACTTCTCTTTACAGTGACATCCAGCACCACGTCCTGGTCTGTGGTTCTGCTCCAGAATCACATCCAGTTTGCGGTGAGTCTCTCCTGATAGTCCGAGTGTTACCAGATAACCAGACCCATCCCAACATGTCCTGGTCAAAGATACGCCAGGTGAATAAATTAATGAATGAAAAATGAATGAAATGAAAATGAAATGAAAAATACTTTATTTATCCCAGAAGGGAAATTCAAGAGTATTCAAATTAATGCCATAATGTAAATAACTCACAACACAGTTTGTTCTACTGTTGCTTAATACCTCTACTACTACTACCTGCTAGTACTACTAATCCCTACTAGCAGCTTGTATTGTTATATCGACTGTTGTGCTTGTTGCCCTACAGGCATGAGTGTAACAGGATATTCTGCCAAAAATTCCATCAAGTTGTTCAACATATAAATGTTGCTGGAAAAACAACACAAACTTAGAATCTCCTTTGTCCTGGAGGAACCTCCCCAAAGGATTAATAATCTAATCTAATCTAATCTAATCTAATCTAATCTAATCTAATCTAATCTAATCTAATCTAATCTAAACAATATGTTTATGTGACTGGAGCTTGTGTCAGAACTTAGCAGTAGCTTCACTGGACCTGATGGCAGTTAAAGGACTGTATTTATGAACTTTGGTGCATGAAATTTAAAAACACATGAACTTGTTTATTTCAACATTTTATTTCTGTCAAAAATTTTCAAATGCTAAATTTAACAAAAATTCACTTGAGTTTTATTTTGTGTGTGTTTTTGAAATCTCTCAACATTATTCATATTATATATTTAAAATGCATTTATAACAAAATATAACAATAATGAAGCCCCGCCCCCCATTTTATCAACAACAGTTGAAGTCTCATCTCATGAACCTCAGACTGCAGGTTTCTCATCTGACCACCAGGTGGTGACAAACTGCTATTTTCCATCCAAACAATGGATTTTTTTTAAGAATCTGAGTCCATTTGGTTAGTCCAAGTCCAGACCCCATGGTCCACTATCCATGTCTCCATGCTTCACATTTGATTCAGATGAACAGGTTGTTAACAGACTTCTGCAGGACTTCTGAAGATCTGAATCAGGTGTGTAGAAGCAGGGAGACATTTAAAACATGCAGGATAGAGACCTTCAGGGTCTGGAGACGGACGTCCCTGGTTGAGATGAAGAGATCTGTTCGAGATGTTGAGTACAATAAACCCTGCTGACGCTGCTGATTATCTTGCTGCACTGACGGTGTTACATTGAGGTTTGAGTCACACACAGACTCTGTACTTCCTTTCCTCTCACATCTTGATACTCATTTCCTGTTTCTCTGTAAAGAATCTCACAAGTTTTTTTATGTGAATTTTTATCTGTTGAGTTTAAAGCAGAATTTAAACATAAACATTGCGTCATGGTAAAATGGTAGTTTTACCATTTATTAGGTTAAATAAAAGTTTTTGCACATGAAAATAATTCAGTAGTTAAAATGTCCTGGATGATTCTTTAAAACACCTTCAAATACTTTCAGAGCAAATCTGTGAAAATTATTGAAAAAGTTTCAGATCAACGATGAAAACGGATGATTCTCATAGAGAAACAGTGATTTCTTTAGTTTATTTCATGTTCTTTAAATTATTCTGTGGTTGATTTCTGGACTTCCTGTTTATTTCAGAAATCTGACTTACAGGAAGAGCGTGATAACAGAATGGCGTTCTCATCACTCTGCCTCGTACTCTGTAAGTAATACTAACTGCTGTATTTCTCTGCAGCATCTTGAGTTCTCTGATATTTCATAATTTCATTCCAGAAGAATAAACTTCTTCACACAGACCAGATCTGTATGATGATGATGGTTCAATTATTTGTTTTGACTTTGTGGTTTAACCCGTTAACTACCAGAGTTTTATCAGCAAATTGACTTTCATTGAGTTTTAATTCTTTTCTTACTTGTTTTCTGTGTGACTGCACACGTTCATATTAAATATATACGTTACTATGAACTGATGGTGGTACATAAATATACTAATGATACAGGCCTATTTTTAATTCAGAGGATGGAGCTGGTGCAGTTCTGCTACTTAAAGGTTTAACCTCATCTGCGTCTTGATCAAACATTTTGACTTTCACAAACACCTAATCAGTCTGCACTCGCCCAGACACCTTCTTAGTTGCTGGTGGTGATTCCATACCTGCCAAACGAGACAAAATATTTTGAGAATCAATTGTGCTGGGTAGCTTTTTTTACAGACTTTTGAACCTCCATTGCGTTGCACACAGTAATTTCCCCGTTCACTGGCTGGAAATTAGTTATAAAAAACAATAAAACTTAGATTTTTGATTACAATAGTTTAAAAAAAATAGTCATTTTTGCACTCGTCAACAGAAAACCAAATAAATACTGTCCTTATCATGACAACCTTTCAATGGAACATAGAAATACTCTAACATAAAACTTGTTAACAAACCAATGTGGTAACTATATTATTTAAATATTTGTTGACTTCGACTGTGAGGCCCTTTTCCTCTAAGGGACACCCCCCTCCCCCCAGCACAGTCTTCAGTATAAACAGACTAACAGGTGATCTTCCTGGTATTAATAGAAGAAGTCTAAAGGAATCTTTATTGATCCTTAACTACAGTTTTTGCATCAGTCATCACGCAAGCATGGACACTGATATATATCCTAAAACATCTGATGGACATGGACCCTCATCTTTTTAAAATAAGAAATAATGATTTCCTCTTTGTTCTCCTCCCATCAGCCTCTCTGACCATCGCGTCGGCCTCTCTGACCATCGCGTCGGCCTCTCTGACCATCGCGTCGGCCTCTCTGACCATCACTCCTGACAGATCCCAGTTCTTCCCGTATGACACCATCAACATGAGCTGCGTAACAAACGCCACTGGCTGGACAGTGAAAAGGATTATTAAAGGTAAAACTCAGGAATGTGAGGCTCCCTGGGGGAAGCGTCATGGCTCCTCCTGCATCCTCAAGTACGCTCACTCAGCAGACACCGGAGAGTACTGGTGTGAGTCTAAGACAGGACAATGCAGCAACAGAGTTAACATCACTGTCACAGGTAAAAATAAAAATACTAAAATGTTTATCTGTTTCTTGTTTTTCATTCATTAGTAATCTTAAGAAAATATACTTTATGTAAAATAAAGTTTAATGTGTTTCAGCTGGTACTGTGATCCTGGAGAGTCCTCCAGATCCTGTTATGGAGGGAGATGATGTGACTCTTCGTTGTTCCTACAAAGAAGAAGAACAACCAAAATCCACTTTAGACTTTTCTGCTAGTTTTCAGCATAGTGGTGTTTTCATTGGGACAGAAAAACCAGGGACAAAGACCCTGAAATCAGTGACCAGGTCTGCAGAAGGTCCCTACAGGTGTCAGCATCCTTCTAAAGGCTTCTCACCAGAGACTTGGATCACAGTCAGAGGTGATGGGTTGTCCAGATGTTGCAGATGTTGCAGATATAACCTCTTTTTATCGCGAGGAAGGACTAGTAGATCATCTGAAGCCTCCAACATCCCAAAATTTATTGCACATGTTGATAAACAAAACCCCCAAAACATGAAATCCTGCAAACCTCATATTAATGCATCATGTCAATCAGACGTATATTTGTGAAAGATTTTAAAAATGTTACAAAATATATAAAATGACACTTTATTCTTACTCCAGAAGAAAAAAAACACATTTTATTTTCTCTTATAACAGAAAGAGATAAACAAACAACAGTTCCTCCAACTCGTCCTCCTCGTCCTGGTGTCCCCTGGAACAGAGTCATTTCTGGTGTCCTGCTCTTCATCCTCTACACCTTCATCCTCATCTTGTGTATATACACATACAGGAAGTGGGCTCGAGGTAAAAACACCTGAATATCTAAACATGCCAGTAGAAAGTTTCCTGCATTAATAACCAGAGATTTACTGTTAATAATATTTAATTAATAATCAGGAGGAAACTGAATCACATCGACTCATAAATAATCAATATTTATAAGATGTTGATGATAAACTGTGTTTTCTTCTGTTAGTTTACTTCAGTGTTTTTCTCTGTTTCACTCCGTGTTTTTGGCTCATAGACTGAAATAATCAGAATAATAAATATCTTGTATTTTATTATGACTTTAAAATGTTAAATCAATGATTCATCAAATCAGTCTCAAACCATGAAACTCCCTCCACCGTGCTTCACAGTTGTTTCTGTAAACAGTTCACATGTTCTCCACGTGCACGTGTGGGTTGAGACTCCAGCTTCCTCCCACAGACTGACAATCTGCTAAAGGTTAATTGGTAACTCTAGACCTGTCCAGGTGTGACCCCGCCCCTCAGCCATTGACAGCAGGAGATAGACTCTGAACAGGAACAAGTTGATCCAGATAATAACCGAGTGAATGAATTGAGAAGAAACTGTTCCGTGTTTTTAATATCAGTGATGAATTTTCTGATTTTCCTGCAGCTCGAGCTTGGAGTCCTGCTCTTCATCCTCTGCAGCATCATCCTCATCATGTGTTCATACAGGAAGTGTGCTCAAAGTGAGAACACACTAAACATCCCAGAATAAAGTTACAAAAAAAAACAGGTTTCCATCATCAATAACCAGAGATTCACTGTTAATAAGATTTAATTCATAATCAGGATGAAACTAAATCACATCGACTCATAAAACCAGTTAAATAATCAATATTTATAAATATTATTGCAATATTTATAGTAAATAGATTTCATACTTCCTGATGTTAAAGGTGGAATATGGAACATTAACACCATAAGAACAGAACAAAGCGTCCAGCCATCGAGGTACCAGCCTCACTGTGCTGCAGTATTTACTGTTAGTCATCCCATAATGATTCCCGCTGCTCTGCCAGCTATTG
Source organism: Pachypanchax playfairii (assembly GCA_006937955.1). Taxonomy (NCBI): domain Eukaryota; kingdom Metazoa; phylum Chordata; class Actinopteri; order Cyprinodontiformes; family Aplocheilidae; genus Pachypanchax; species Pachypanchax playfairii. The sequence continues at coordinate 7,746 of SSNP01000667.1, forward strand.
GCTGGTAGATGTAAACAAAGTGTCAATGTCGTACCCGCCAAAATAAATATTTAATTATATTTTACTTCAAATATAGTTTCTAAAGAAAATACTGTATTTTCAATGTACACCACTCTAAACACCCCGAGGAGGCATTATTTTATTAAAAACATATGTTGTATATAATAAAATAAATATATATATAATATATTAATATATTATTAAACATTTCCTCCCATCGTCCTAGATGGGTAGAGAACGATCATGTATGTTATCTTTAACATGCATAAACAGGTATTTTGTCAACATAAAACAGTTTTAGTATCAGAACAGTTAGAACATGATGTTAATGGTCAATGTTTAACACAAATTATTATGTTTTTTTATTTTTATGTTATTAATTTTAAAAAGAATATTTACATTTTATCACTTGTTTGAAAAGAAACAGAAACTTCTTTATTCCCACCAGAATCCTAAAACACGCCACTCATCATACAAATTAGAATCAAATGTGAAATTAAATTAACAGTTTTTTGACGATTTAAAAACGTGTCAAAAAATTTTTACAAAACAGTTTCCTTTTGTGACATTTTTTTGCTACTGTAGGGTAAAAATATAGTTCTCCATCTTAGTATTGATGTAGAATTTAGCTAAATATCTTCCTTTAAACTGGTTCGTTTTTACATCATCAGACTAGGATTTAACACCTGAAATTTACAGACTTTTTAAAGTTGTTTTTTCCACAATATCTATTAAAATTCTTGTTTCCTGGTAAATTCTGTCTTTTCTGTCTCTGTAAATAATTTCTTTATTTCATTTGGAACCATGTTTTATATTATTTGTTTTGTTTATTAGTTTATATTGTATTATTGATTATTCTGATTGATGTTTACTGTTTATATTTATGTTTTGTATGGATTTCCTCACACCTCCACACAGTAACTAATATATGGTAGAATTAATGAACAATATAAAGTAAATGAATCTTCCTGAATCATATTAGAATAATAAACTTTAACTCAACGTCTCTGGAACAGACTGAACGTTCAGTTTCCATCATTTATTTGACTTCTTTTATATTCACATTATTCATTTGTATTTCTGTATGTAACTACTTCTCTCTTCTGATCTCCAAATATCATGAATTTACTTCATATTTTAACTTTAGTTTGTTAAAATTAAACCACTTTTTTATTTTATTTAATTTCCTGTGTGATCAACTCCAAAACCTGCTGGAGATCCACATCAGCTGTATCACCGGCAAACATTACAAATGTTAATATTTACAATATATTTATACATAATAAACATTTTGGCTCCAGAACTGATCCTTGAGGTTCCCCATCTGACCAGATTTATACTCGTTTATCTGTACAATATAACTCTTTATCCAGTCTGAGTCCAGACGTCTCCAGTTTATTTTATATTTGCATATTTTTAGTATCAATATGTTTATTATCTCGTGACCCTGCTGTAAAAAGAAAAACATTCAAGTTATAATTTGATTTTCTCAATTCTCATCGTCAGCAGATGTTTGATGCTTTTTGGGATTGTTTGTTTATTGTTACCACTTGTTTGTTTTTATGTCTTTTTGTTTCAAATATAAATTTATTCAAACTTTTCCTGATTAAATAAAAATGAATCTAAATGAATGTGAAACTCATGAGTTACTGACTCTAACCTGCTCTTACACACCTGGACACTTTGTTCCAGGTGAGATCGAGTCACTCGGACTTTACAACAACCTTTACTGGGTTTTACTACAGAAAATAACTTGAATGAAAGGACTTCCTCAATCTGCTGAGTGGAAAATGAAAGTCATTTTACAAAGTGGTGAAGTTTCACTCAGACGTTTGAACACATTGAGTTTTTATTCCAACCTGTTTGTGGTTTTAAAGTGACACCGCGGCGCTTCCTCTTTTCTGAGAATCAGCACTCGGACTGGTTCTGAATCATTAACCACAGCTCACATACAGAGGAAGAAAAAACATTACAGACAATAAAACTTGTATTTCTTATTGTATTTAAAACAACATGGAAGGAATCATGAGACATAAACAAGAAGAAGAAGTTCAGATGAGTTTCAGTAAATGTTAAATAGAAAAACAAAAACACGAGACATCAAGAAGGTGAAGGACAGATTACTGATGACAACATCTTCTAAACCACAGACACCTCTGTAACCCCCCCCCCCCGGGGGGAGGGAGGGGGGGGTCAGCCTCTGCTCCAGTGTAACAGGAAGTCCCGTGTTCAGCCTGATTGGACCAGAATCAGATTGAAACATAATGTACAGATATGTCAGACGTCTGTTTCCATGGTAACGTCCTGGCTGCCTCTCCGGTCTGAGACGTTCTGAGCAGCTGGGAAACAGAAACAGATTCAGTAAATAAATATAATATAACGTAGAAATGTTGGATTAAACATTTAATCTCAACTTGACATGAAGAGTTAAAGTTCATGAAGGTTCAACTAAAACCAGGTTCTATTGTCTACATCACCAAAACCAGTTTCAGACCTTGTTTAGTGAGACGATCAGATCCAGACTGCAGATGATTAAAGAACAGAATCTTTAAAGATTTACAAGATTTTTGTTTCAAAATAAAATCACTGAGCTGAAAGACGAAGTTTCTGTTTCCTCGTTCGCTCACAGATTGTTTTATTTATTTTTAGGAACATAATAAACACTTTATTTCTGATTTGACTTCATAATGTGAGTAAAAACATGGAGTCGTGATGTTAAACTGATCGACTCGTTATTGTTTCCTGATGAAAAGATTCTGTTAATAAACCAGTTAGAAACAGAAACATGATGCGTTACCTCTCTTCCTGTCTCTGTATATGAGTCCTAATAAGACGGTACACAGCAGGTAAGGAGTTCCCGCCACCAGGTGAACAAACGATCTGAAGACAGGAAGTGATGCTGAGGTTGAAGGTGTAGCTGAAGATGACGGAGGAACTGAAGCTGTAAAAACACAGAAACTCTTAAACACTGAGAGAAAACTAGTAACAATATATATGAGTGTATGTTAACTTCCTGTTCTATAGAAGTGTGTGAAGGGGCGTGGCCTACACCTGGTTTCTAGGTACATACTGTTAGATGATGATGACTGAAACTGGAGGATTGAAAGATTTAAAGGATTCTCCTCACTGAGGTGGACCTGTGGACGCGTTCCGTCACCTGAGACCGCCAGCCAGCTCCCTTCAGACTCTCCGCCTCCCGTCACGCTGCAGGTGTAGAGTCCTTCATGAGATCTGGATACACTCTGAAGGGTCAGCTCTCCTGAACTGTTGCTGCTGATGGAGCGGCCATCTTTAAAGAAGTTGTAGTGGTATTTGGAGGGGTTAGTCTCCGCCTTGCAGTGCAGAGTCACAGCAGACCCCTCCCACACTGGCAGAGCAGGACTCTCCAGGATCACCGTACGATCTGCAAACACACACATCTGTTTCATGATGTTCTGTCCTCTCTGCACATCTGGAACAGCTGTTGTCAGTGTCACAGCACGTACCAGTGATGGTGATGTTCACGCCGTTGCTCCGCTCCCCTGTGGTCGACTCACACCAGTACACCCCCGTGTCCGTCGGGTAGGTGTTCCCAATGATGCAGGTGGATCCTGAGGAGGTGTGGCCCCACCCAGAGGAGCAGGGCTTGACTCCGCCCTCTGGCGTTCTCCTCTTTACCTTCCAACCCCGACTGGTGGAGTTCAGCTGATCCTCACAGCTCAGAGAGACGGAGTCGTAACGAAAAAACTGAGACCTGTCGGGGCGGAGCTGAAGACAGGCTGCTGGCAGGAGAGGAAGGAAGGGTTAAAGGTCAGAGGAAGAAGGAAGCAAGGAAACCAAGGAGGGAAAAGAGGTGAAAGATTAGTCAACATCAAGTTAGTGAACAAATAATAAGAAAAAAACAGAGTGAAAGAAAAGAAGATGGAGCATCAGGAAACATGAAGCATGAAGAGAAAGATTCAAATCAGGATTAAAAACTGAAGGAAAGTAAAATAATAAACATGTAGCAGTAAGAAGAAGAAGAAGAAGAAGAAGAAGAAGAAGAAGAAGA
>SSNP01000668.1:0-11736 GCA_006937955.1 Pachypanchax playfairii
GCCATAGATAAGGAGAGATCAGTAGCTGTCATCGGGGCTGATGTGCGGCTGAGTGGGCGGACGTTAGAATGAACGGCACCGAGTCTGCGGATCCGTGGCTGTAGAGGAGCCGATGACAGAGCACCCAGAACAGGAGCGACCAGCGATGAACTTGAAGAGTCACTCAGGAGGGGAGCAGGTCTCAGGCGCGGGCCGGAGGTGGAAGAGAATCGGTCACCTGAGGAGGAAGCCACCGCCGGCGTGCAAAGGAGCGGACCAGACGACTTGAAGAAGTGCGGGGTGGGAAGCGGGCCGGACGGTGAATCAGAAGCCGCGTCAGATGAAGTAACACAGTAACTCAACAACAGAGTGTCTTCAGTCAAAGGCTTCTTCAGATTCGCTACAGGAGATCCTTCCTGTCCACAGCTAGAACCTTCTACAAAGGTTCCCTGAAGAAGAACTGAGCTACGACAACACTTAATTTCCCTTCGGGGATTAATAAAGTATTTTTGATTTGATTGATTTGATATTTGGTCTCAACGCTGATTTTACAACCTATCCACGTTGCAACTCTGCTGCCTGCTCTACTCACCATACCGGCAAATCCAGGAGATCCTGTGGCCAGCCTGCCTGCTTTCGTCTGGTGTCCCGCCTCTACCAGTATATGGCCGCGGAGATCCTCAGACTACAAACCATTGTAACTCTCTGATTTTTGCCTTGTCTAACTTATTTTAGCAGCTGCTTATTTATTTGTTTTTATTGCTTGCTGTTGTTTATTTTTTGTCCTGTACAGTGTCATGGAGAGTTTTGAAAAGCACTTTAAATAAAATGTATTATTATTATTAGATTTATTTATAGTTTGACCTCTTCAGGGAAAATGTGGAGTTCATCAACAAAACAAATCAATTGTACTGATCACATATCAGAACTCGGGGTTCCAGATCACTGCAGAACTTTAATGATTAGATCATGATTTACTTAGTTGAGTTTTCTGAGTGAAGAAGGTCAAGAGCATGTTCATGTGTCTGGGCCCAACTAAGTCTCTCCATCGATAACAACCTTTCACCAAGTAGTAAACTCATGTACTTCCCATGTTCCAGGAACATGTTACATGTCATGATAGTGACTGAAGCTGTGAGAACTTCCGTCTCACAAGACAACGTTCGGAACTGATCTGCATCTTTCTGTTCTTCCTTCACAGTCCTGATCGGGCGACTGGGACCACCGCTAAACCACCCAGGATTTAGTTCTGCTATCGTAAGTTACATAACTCTTTGTGTGAGAGAGATCATCCACTGACTAAAAAACCTGTTAACTGGTCACAAATGATCAAAACACATCACTTTGCTGAAATTAATTCAGTTCAGTTTAATTATATACAACTGATTTACAAAAAAAGTAATCACAAATCACAGTAACAATTCAAGTCCAATTCAATGGGTCCTAATTAGAGGTCCAAGTGAACAGATCCTGTTAACGGGTCCTAATTACAGGTCCTAATAAATAGGTCCTAATTAACAGGTTAAAATGTACAGATCCAATTTAACTGGTCCAAATAAAAAGGTCCTAATTAACAGCTCCAAATGAAAAGGCCCCACTTAAAAGGGCCATGTGAACAGGTCCAAATTAAGAGGTCCTAATGCACAGGTCAAATTCAATGGGTCCTAATTAACAGGTCCAATTTAAAAGGTACTAATTAACAATTTCTGGTGTACAGGTCCTAATGAACATGTCTAATTTAGTGTAAGTAATTAACAGTCCCTCCAGGATTTTGCAATGTTGCGATCACAACTATTAATGCAACTTCAATGAAACTCTGCGAAATCAGCGCACTCGTGCAACTTCCTCCAAACACTGCAACTTTCCAGCAACTTTCCTGAAAAAAATAGTCGTTTGTGCCTCTTCCCTGATGTTTCTGTTAGTTTTTGCACAAGTACTTTCTGCGGAGGCAGGAGAACGTTAGCTTAGCTTTTCAGAACAAAAGAAGAGAACCCCTATGTCACTTCCTGTCTTTGTCCTGTGCCGGGAGAATGGAGACACGAGCAACATGGGTGACAATAATACATCACATTTGCCAACAAACATATCGTCAAGAGACCGCATGCGCTGAACAGTTCCCAACGCTGCTTCACGAGAGCGGGGATAAACTTTTTTGTTCAAAGTGCGATGTTGTTATTGAACACAAGCGCAAGTCGTCGATTGACAAACATTTCAGCGGTGCAAAACACACGAGGAGACTTCAAGCAAACATACACCCCCTTCGACATGTTACTGTGACCGAAGCGACTGCCTCCAGAGCGATAGCCACCACAGAACAAAAAACTGAATTACTTACAATGCAGTTGTTTGCATTATAAAATAAAACATAGAAAACATTATTTAGTTGTTTTATTGTTTCAGTATTTTAAATTACCATTATTTTAAAGTGGGAAACATCTTATTTAGTTTCCATATTTCTCTAAACTCATTTAGAATCAGCAATGCACAGCTAGTGAATTAGCTTTTTGGACTCATCCTGGACTAATTCATGTTGTTTTAATAATGTTCAGTTTGGACATCATAAGATCAGATAATTATGATAGCAGCCTTAAAGATGAACATTCTACTGAAAAAAAAAATCGCAACTTTTTGAAAAACAGGCCGCGAAATCTGGTGTTTTTCTCCGCAACAATCATAAAAATTTCCCCGCTACATCCTGGAGGGACTGAATTAAGTAAGTAAGTAAAGTTTATTTACATATAAGATTCTTTTCACAGACAAAAAGTCACAAGTGCTGTACAACAGTACAAAATAGTACAAAGTTAAAAATCACGACCCCCAGCGTGCTTCACACTACAGTCTGTCATTCACCCATTCACACACACACACTCACACATTTGGTGATAAATTACACCCATGTAATAGCCACAGCTGTCCTGAGACACACACTGACAGAGGTGTGATCATGTATGATCACATGAAAACACATGATCATACACAAACACACTTGAAAACAAATGAAAACACATGATTACTCATGAACATACATGATCAGGGCCGTGCAGAGACCTTTGAAGGGGCGGGTGCTCAAACGTTAAAAAGGTTCACATAGAACCCGGTTTAATAACAACAACCCACATTTCATCTAAAATCTAATATGGAATCTTCTCATTACCTGTGCAGGTAATATATAAGAGCTGACAGATGACGTCTTATCACGCTGTTGCACGGTGCGCGTGCACACAGCTGCGTGCTCATCTATTCCATTTCATCCGTTGCCACCAGACAACGTGTATAATAACTTTACTCTCCTGTATTATGGACCATGATGAACTTTACTTACTGGTTCTTGTTGCATCAGTCGGCACTTTTTGCGCGTTAATGTCTCCATTCTTCTCTACAAGCTCGTTCACGACGGCTCGTATCCGACGCGCTCTGCTATCAGGGGCCGTCATTGGTTACTGGTGTCATGTGACTGATTCAAGCCCGATCCTTTTATTTTACAAAATTGATATTAATTATTAAATATTATTGTGATTGATGCACAGGCAGACCTGTACATGCATACAAACGTTAAAATAAAAGAGACAAGATAAGGGCACATGGGGCACCCAGGAGGAAAGGGGCAGGTGCCCAAGCACCCTTCGTCCCCCCCTCTGCACGTGGCTGCACATGAACAGACATTAAAACACATGAACACACATGATCACACATGAACACACATGATCACATATGATCACACATGAACACACATGAACACACATGAACACACATGATCACACATGATCACACATGAACACACATGAACACACATGAACACACATTAAAACACATGAACACACATGAACACACATGAACACACATGAACACACATGAACACACATGAACACACATGAACACACATGAACACACATGAACACACATGATCACACATGATCACACATGAACACACATGAACACACATGAACACACATGATCACACATGATCACACATGAACACACATGAACACACATGAACACACATTAAAACACATGAACACACATGAACACACATTAACACACATGAACACACATGATCACACATGATCACACATGAACACACATGATCACACATGAACACACATGAACACACATGATCACACATGAACACACATGAACACACATTAAAACACATGAACACACATGAACACACATGAACACACATGAACACACATTAAAACACATGAACACACATTAAAACACATGAACACACATGAACACACATTAAAACACATGAACACACATGATCACACATGATCACACATTAACACACATGATCACAGATGAACACACATGATCACACATGAACACACATGATCACACATGATCACACATGAACACACATGAACACACATTAAAACACATGAACACACATGAACACACATGAACACACATGAACACACATGAACACACATGAACACACATGAACACACATGAACACACATGATCACACATGAACACACATGAACACACATGAACACACATGAACACACATGATCACACATGATCACACATGAACACACATGAACACACATGAACACACATTAAAACACATGAACACACATGATCACACATGAACACACATGAACACACATGAACACACATGAACACACATGAACACACATGATCACACATGAACACACATGAACACACATGAACACACATGAACACACATGAACACACATTAAAACACATGAACACACATTAAAACACATGAACACACATTAAAACACATGAACACACATTAAAACACATGAACACACATTAAAACACATGAACACACATGAACACACATGAACACACATGAACACACATTAAAACACATGATCACACATGAACACACATGATCACACATGATCACACATGATCACACATGATCACACATGAACACACATGAACACACATGAACACACATTAAAACACATGAACACACATTAACACACATGAACACACATGATCACACATGATCACACATGAACACACATTAAAACACATGAACACACATGAACACACATGATCACACATGAACACACATGAACACACATGAACACACATTAAAACACATGAACACACATTAACACACATGAACACACATGAACACACATGATCACACATGAATACACATGAACACAGATTAAAACACATGAACACACATGAACACACATTAAAACACATGAACACACATGATCACACATGATCACACATGAACACACAATAACACACATGAACACACATGAAAACACATGAACACACATTAAAACACATGAACACACATTAAAACACATGAACACACATGAACACACATGATCACACATTAACACACATGAAAACACATGAACACACATGAACACACATGAACACACATGAACACACATGATCACACATGATCACACATTAACACACATGATCACAGATGAACACACATGATCACACATGAACACACATGAACACACATGAACACACATTAAAACACATGAACACACATTAACACACATGAACACACATTAAAACACATGAACACACATTAAAACACATGAACACACATTAAAACACATGAACACACATTAAAACACATGAACACACATGAACACACATGAACACACATGAACACACATGATCACACATGAACACACATGAACACACATGATCACACATGATCACACATGAACACACATGAACACACATGATCACACATGAACACACATGAACACACATTAAAACACATGAACACACATGATCACACATGATCACACATGAACACACATGATCACAGATGAACACACATGATCACACATGATCACACATTAAAACACATGAACACACATGATCACACATGATCACACATGAACACACATTAAAACACATGAACACACATGATCACACATGAACACACATGAACACACATGAACACACATTAAAACACATGAACACACATTAAAACACATGAACACACATTAAAACACATGAACACACATTAACACACATGAACACACATTAAAACACATGAACACACATTAAAACACATGAACACACATGAACACACATTAAAACACATGAACACACATTAACACACATGAACACACATGATCACACATGAACACACATGAACACACATGAACACACATTAAAACACATGAACACACATTAACACACATGAACACACATGATCACACATGATCACACATGAACACACATTAAAACACATGAACACACATGAACACACATTAACACACATGAACACACATGATCACACATGATCACACATTAACACACATGATCACAGATGAACACACATGATCACACATTAAAACACATGAACACACATGATCACACATGATCACACATGAACACACATTAAAACACATGAACACACATGAACACACATGATCACACATGATCACACATGATCACACATGATCACACATGAACACACATGAACACACATGATCACACATGAACACACATGAACACACATGATCACACATGAACACACATGATCACACATGAACACACATGAACACACATTAAAACACATGAACACACATGAACACACATGATCACACATGAACACACATGAACACACATGAAAACACATGAACACACATGAACACACATGAACACACATGATCACACATTAACACACATGAACACACATGATCACACATGAACACACATGATCACACATGATCACACATGATCACACATGATCACACATGAACACACATGAACACACATGAACACACATGATCACACATTAACACACATGAACACACATGAACACACATGATCACACATGAACACACATGAACACACATGATCACACATGAACACACATGAACACACATTAAAACACATGAACACACATGAACACACATTAACACACATGAACACACATGATCACACATGATCACACATGATCACACATGTACACACATGAACACACATTAAAACACATGAACACACATGAACACACATGATCACACATGAACACACATGAACACACATTAAAACACATGAACACACATGAACACACATGAACACACATGATCACACATGATCACACATGAACACACATGATCACACATGATCACACATGAACACACATGAACACACATGAACACACATGAACACACATGATCACACATGATCACACATGATCACACATGAACACACATGAACACACACGAACACACACGAACACACACGAACACACACAAACACACACGATCACACACGAACACACACGATCACACACGATCACACACGATCACACATTAACACACATGAACACACATGAACACACATGATCACACATGATCACACATTAACACACATGATCACACATGAACACACATGAACACACATGAACACACATGATCACACATGATCACACATGAACACACATGAACACACATGATCACACATTAACACACATGAACACACATGATCACACATGATCACACATGAACACACATTAAAACACATGAACACACATGAACACCATGATCACACATGAACACACATGAACACACATGATCACACATGAACACACATGAACACACATGATCACACATTAACACACATGATCACACATGATCACACATGATCACACATGAACACACATTAAAACACATGAACACACATGAACACACATGATCACACATGAACACACATGAACACACATGAACACACATGAACACACATGAACACACATTAAAACACATGATCACACATGAACACACATGAGCACACATGATCACACATGAATACACATGAACACACATGATCACACAAACACACATTAAAACACATGAACACACATGAACACACATGATCACACATGAACACACATGAACACACATGATCACACATGAACACACATGAACACACATTAAAACACATGAACACACATTAACACACATGAACACACATGAACACACATGATCACACATGATCACACATGAACACACATTAAAACACATGAACACACATGAACACACATGATCACACATTAACACACATTAACACACGAACACATATGATCACACATGATCACACATGAACACACATGATCACACATGAACACACATGATCACACATGATCACACATGATCACATATGATCACACATGATCACACATGAACACACATGAACACACATGATCACACATGAACAGACATGAACACACATGAACACACATGAACACACATTAACACACATGAACACACATGAACACACATTAAAACACATTAACACACATGATCACACATGATCACACATGAACACACATTAAAACACATGATCACACATGAACACACATGAACACACATGATCACACATGAATACACATGAACACACATTAAAACACATGAACACACATGATCACACATGAACACACATGATCACACATGATCACACATGATCACACATGAACACACATGATCACACATGAACACACATGAACACACATGAACACACATGATCACACATGATCACACATGAACACACATGAACACACATGAACACACATGAACACACATGAACACACATGATCACACATTAACACACATGATCACACATGATCACACATGATCACACATGAACACACATTAAAACACATGAACACACATGAACACACATGAACACACATGAACACACATTAAAACACATGATCACACATGAACACACATGAACACACATGATCACACATGATCACACATGATCACACATGAACACACATTAAAACACATGAACACACATGAACACACATGAACACACATGAACACACATGAACACACATGAACACACATGAACACACATGAACACACATGATCACACATGATCACACATGAACACACATGAACACACATGATCACACATGAACACACATGAACACACATGAACACACATGATCACACATGAACACACATGATCACACATGAACACACATGAACACACATGAACACACATGATCACACATGATCACACATTAACACACATGATCACACATGATCACACATGAACACACATGAACACACATTAAAACACATGAACACACATGATCACACATGATCACACATGAACACACATGAACACACATTAACACACATGAACACACATGATCACACATGATCACACATTAACACACATGATCACACATGAACACACATGATCACACATGATCACACATGATCACATATGAACACACATGAACACACATTAAAACACATGAACACACATGAACACACATGATCACATATGAACACACATGAACACACATTAAAACACATGAACACACATGAACACACATGATCACACATGATCACACATGATCACACATTAACACACATGAACACACATGATCACACATGATCACACATTAACACACATGATCACACATGAACACACATGAACACACATGAACACACATGATCACACATTAACACACATGATCACACATGATCACACATGAACACACATTAAAACACATGAACACACATGAACACACATGATCACACATGAACACACATGATCACACATGATCACACATGAACACACATGAACACACATGATCACACATGAACACACATGAACACACATGAACACACATGAACACACATGATCACACATGAACACACATGATCACACATGAACACACATGAACACACATGAACACACATTAAAACACATGAACACACATGAACACACATTAACACACATGAACACACATGATCACACATTAACACACATGATCACACATGATCACACATGAACACACATTAAAACACATGAACACACATGATCACATATGATCACACATGAACACACATGATCACACATGAACACACATGATCACACATGAACACACATGATCACACATGATCACACATGATCACACATGAATACACATGAATACACATTAAAACACATGAACACACATGAACACACATGAACACACATGAACACACATGATCACACATGATCACACATGAACACACATTAAAACACATGAACACACATAAACACAAATGAACACACATGAACACACATGATTACACATTAACACACATGATCACACATGATCACACATGATCACACATGAATACACATGAATACACATGATCACACATGAACACACATGATCACACATTAAAACACATTAACACACATGATCACACATGATCACACATGAACACACATGAACACACATGAACACACATGAACACACATGAACACACATGAACACACATGATCACACATGAACACACATGAACACACATGATCACACATGAACACACATGATCACACATGATCACACATGAACACACATTAACACACATGAATACACATGAACACACATTAAAACACATTAACACACATGATCACACATGATCACACATGAACACACATTAAAACACATGAACACACATGAACACACATGAACACACATGAACACACATGAACACACATGATCACACATGATCACACATGAACACACATGATCACACATGAACACACATGATCACACATGATCACACATGATCACACATGAACACACATGAACACACATGATCACACATGAACACACATGAACACACATTAAAACACATGAACACACATGAACACACATGATCACACATGAACACACATGAACACACATGATCACACATGATCACACATGATCACACATGAACACACATGATCACACATGATCACACATGATCACACATGAACACACATTAAAACACATGAACACACATGAACACACATTAACACACATGATCACACATGAACACACATGAACACACATGAACACACATGATCACACATTAACACACATGAACACACATGATCACACATTAACACACATGATCACACATGATCACACATTATCACACATGAACACACATGATCACACATGAACACACATGATCACACATGATCACACATGATCACACATGAACACACATTAAAACACATGAACACACATGAACACACCTGATCACACATGATCACACATGAACACACATGATCACACATGATCACACATGAACACACATGATCACACATAAACACACATGATCACACATGAACACACATCAACACACATGATCACACATTAACACACATGAACACACATGATCACACATGAACACACATGAACACACATGAACACACATGAACACACATGATCACACATGATCACACATGATCACACATGATCACACATGAACACACATGATCACACATGATCACACATGATCACACATTAACACACATGAACACACATGATCACACATTAACACACATGAACACACATGATCACACATGATCACACATTAACACACATGATCACACATGAACACACATGAACACACATGAACACACATGAACACACATGAACACACATTAACACACATGAACACACATGAACACACATTAACACACATGAACACACATGATCACACATGATCACACATTAACACACATGATCACACATTAACACACATGATCACACATTAACACACATGATCACCCATTAACACACATGATCACACATGAACACACATGATCACACATGAACACACATGATCACACATGATCACACATGATCACACATGAACACACATGAACACACATGAACACACATGAACACACATGAACACACATGATCACACATGAACACACATGAACACACATGATCACACATAAACACACATGAACACAAATAACACAAAA
>SSNP01000669.1:0-11692 GCA_006937955.1 Pachypanchax playfairii
GAGAGAATGCAACATTTCCTCACACTGTTCTCTAGGAACAGCTTGGACAGTCCCAAAAATTGTACGTAATTCTTAATAATTCTGATAACTGTGTGAGTTTTTATGCGTGAGGCAACATTTAACATGTCAGATTCAACAGTACACACATGCAGCCCCACACTAAACATTTTTTTTATGACAATATAATCAGCTACTACTGGAGAAACCTTGGTCAGTCCATGGTCATAACATCCTGTATTGACATATCAAGCAGAGGTTTACGTATGATAGAACATATATTTCCTTCTATCTTCCCCTGGACAGGTAAAGTCTGCAGGCAGGACTGGCTTCTCTCAGAAAAATCTTGAATTTGGCTGTTTCACTTCCTCCCAGTTGTTCCAGTTGCACGTCAGCTTACTGAATGCATGATATTCAGTCCTGAAAATGCAAAAAAAAATTGATAAGATGCTGTCATGTGTCAGATATTCAAAAAACAAAACAAACATTTTTATTGCTTCTACCTTTGAAATCTGACTAAAAGATGACCCGGTGAAAAGAACAGCTGCACACAGCTGAAGATTTCCAGCTGGGATGCTTTTCACCATGGGCTGGCTGGACCACTGGTTGAACAACTCGCAGTGTGGGCATTGCTGCTTCACTTGGAGGATTGTGCCTACTGTCACTGTTTCCACAATGCAGTGACGAGTGCAGACAGGACATGAGCGAAAAAGCCCCAACAGTTGGTCCTCATAAAGGATTTATTTTTTCTGCAGGGTTAATAAAATAAGAGACAAAATGTAGCCATTCTAAACACAAAATAATAGTATGATAGTTTAATAACAGAACACCATACATAAAATTACATCATTGTTTTATAGATAATTTGTTGTTTACCTTGAACAGTCCACATAGCTTGTACTTCCTTCCAGAAGGAAGCTGTGGTCTGACACATCAAACCTCTGTCTTTTAAGAGGTGTGGAGCTGGACTGAGGAATTTCTGGGATTGCAATCAAGCCCTCTGTAGCACAGGACACGCTCTGGTTTGGGGCTCTGGCTTGGGTGGCTATATATACATATATAAAAATTAAAAAAAACACACATTTATATTAGTACAAGGTTGAACAACCAGCACAACCATACATGTCTAATTAGTTTTATGGGTTCGGCAATATAAATCATGTGTAATATGATGTTACCATGCACACAGTACAACACAGAACCAGCCAGGGCCGGAGTGGGACTCATCTTCAGCCCTGGAGTTCCACGTCTCAGACCGGCCCATTTTAGATCACAACCTATTATTATTAAAACCATAAAATCTTAACCTTACATGTTAAATCTACAATGGTGCACTGTTACATAAAGCCTTAATTCACTGTAATTGATTTAGCAATATTTGATGAGGATAAGAAAAAATGTATATTCTGTGACTGAGTGTGATTGAAACTATCAACAGACTCATAGAAAGTGGTTATCCAATGCTTGCTAGTTCACATACTCTGTTACAACAGCTCACCTGCTCCTACCAGCCTACTGACAGGAGCATCTCCTCATCACTTCCTGGCTCTGCTTCTGGCACTCAATCATATTTTTAGGTCATAACTCAGTACAAGCTCCCTTTTTACAAACAATTCTGATCAATTCAGTTTCACAAATGTAGTGCTGAATTGTCCAGCATCTGAGGATACTTAGCAGGCCTCCAGACTTTATTATATTAATATTCAGTCAGTGGGTAATACTATCTGCCCAATTGTGGGTTCATGGCTGGTGCTTGGTGGATCTTGCTTCTGACTCAAGCCTGCTGTTTGTAACAGCAGCTTGTTTTAATGGAAAAGCTGCCAATTTTTTGCACATTTAGCTGCGTTTCCAGAACTTTTCTCTATAAATCCAGCCTTCTCCACATCACCTTTCTACTCTACGTCTGTAAACACAGCTGGACGAGCTCACTGACGTGTTACGTCAGGTGCGACTGAAAGAAAAAAAAAAACAGAGCCAACAGTGGAGACGGCCCAGGACCAGGTAGCAGCATAGGTTACGTGATCAATACAGAAACATGACTAAACACCGGCCCGCAAAAAAGAAAAGAAAAAGGGAGGGAGGGAGCGATCACCGGACCACCAGGAATTGTCCCGGTCCTCCCGATTAGCCACTCCGGGCCTGAAACCAGCACCACAGTATAAAATATCAACACAAAGTGGATAGTGGAGATACCATGCCTGTACCTTTGCAGCTCAGTGTCATAACGCCCAGACTCGTTCATATTGTAATTTAGCATTTGCATGACTGAAATACTAGATACTATTCAAAGCTGACAGAACAAGGTAATATACGAGTGTCTCACACTGCAAGTATAAACCACAAACACTGCTATTATCACTGCTGTATCAACCTTGGTAAAACGTAATTCTTAGCTGTTTTTAGCTCCTTATTTTGCTCACTCACCTCAGACTGGCGCCTTAAATCCTCTTGTTGGCGGGGCAGCAGTGTTGGTGTCCTTTAGCTCTGCCGTGTAAAAGCAACGGGACAGTCTCCCTCTTCAGAACCAGCTTCTTCAGAAAGCCACGTTCATGCTCCAGCAAGTTGGTGAAGGAATCGCGGGTAAAATGTTGTCTGCAAACTCCGGCATATAATTTTCTACACTAAATATTGGAACTAAAATCTAAGTTAATAACGCTAACTAAATGCTGTGCTATCAAATCGCTAACCTGAAAATCGAAGACGTTTGCAGTGCTCTCTATTCAAACTCCAGCTCGATACGAGGCGTGTCTACGGCTGAGCCGTTTTTATACTCGGCAGCGGCAGAGCTGCCACGTCACAAAATCTTAAGAACCTCAGAGCTAATCAGCAAACTGGATTCGAAATTCGAATGCAGTACACTGTTTAACCTTAGGAGGGAGCCACATAGACGTTTTTTGGCTTAAAGTTAAGATTTTAACAAATATGCACTAAAATATCAAAATAATGCCTGGGACATGTAGTTAAGACTACTAGACACCCGTTTAGACAGTTTATCAGCAAAAAAAAGTTGATTTGGGGGTTAGTTGCACTTTAAGTAATAACCACAAAGTCCTGAAATTTGTGTGAAATGGCCTCATTAAAGCTTCAGTGCAGAAAAAGACTGACATCCTCCAGCTCCCTGTACAATTATGGCCATTTGAGGTTACAAGAAAGATTGATGCCAAATGATTCTGGGAACTTGGTTTTGTGTTTTGCTTCTTTTATGTTCCTTTATGGAGGTTGAGTTCAAATGCATAGAGAGGGGAGATAACAGTTCGAACATTGTTTGTTGTTGAGGGTGTAGATGGGACTGAACTGGGGAAGAAATGGCCAAACCAAGTCAACAGTAAATTGTGTTTAGAAAAATGGAACTTACAGACAGAACGATGAGGCAGGTGGAGGAAGAGTAACAGTCCAATAAACAGATCAAATCCAGGTGATCAGAAAGAGAGTGCAAACAAATCCAAATAGAGGCAGACAGAGACAACGTCAGGAATAATCCAGGGTTAAGCACAAAGTATCAGCAGATGGACAGACAGGAACTATGACAGACGCGGGTTTGGAAGCACAAGGCATTCGACAAACATAAGACACACGGGGGTTTAAATAAGGAGACAAACGGGTGTGTGAAGTGAGTGTGATTGGGGTCTTAGCAGTTGCAGGTCATAAACTGAATAACAGGACTGAGGAAGTAAGCGGTCCAAGAACAAGATACAAAGTAACTCAAACTCCTAAGACACAAAATTATAAAACTACTAAAATAGAGAAAAATAAAGGTGTGGATGAACTGAAAAAAGGCATAATGTCATAGTGACATTTTCTTGTTTTCAGTGATTATTATACCACATTATTATACCGTGTCTTTATTTTCAGTTTCAGTTTCAATATACAGTACATTGTATGTTTTAATATATAGTATATTGAGTGTATGGAACACTTTTACTTATATAAATACTTACATAGTTTACCTATAGTTTGTTTCCAGATTGATCCTTTAGTTCAAGGTTCTTGATCATTATATCTAGTCATGGTTTGTTCTATTATGTATACATTTATGTATATTTATATTTCTGTCATGGTGTTTCTCAAAAGTTTTTTTTCTATTTACTTTTGTAGGATTCAACAAGCACTTGAAATGTGTGTGTATGTGATTTTGCTCTGAGGACTGTGTGTAAGATGTAAGATGTATATGATGTAACATGTATATTAGAACACCATGTTGCTAAATGAACAGTTTAAAGCAGAACCAGACTATTAAATTATCTCATGCAAAAGTGGCATTTTATAAAAATCTAGCCTTATTTTTAAATGACTGACATGGACACAGCTCTGAGTAACCCTTATCAGTCTCTCCAGGATTTCACGGGCAATTTTTATGATTGTTGAGGAGAAAAACACTGATAGAGAATGGAAAACATAGAATTATACACGTTCATGCCTGACACCAACTTTGAAGAAATCTCCTGCATGACCTGTGTGCAGCAGTCACACAGGCACTGTTATCTGGCCCGCTACTGTTGTCTGACTTATACATTCTCCCTCAGAACACTTTGTTTTTCTTAATCCAAGGTAATTGTGAGGCGCCAGCCACGACTGGCTCAACTGATTTGGAGTGATGATTCATGTTATCTGTTATTGCTGTTTCTAAGTGAATAAAGACACTGAGCTGAAGAGGGACCAGCAGAGTTGTCAGGGCTGTCTCGCAGACATGCTGCGTACGCTGGCACTCTCCTTGGCTGAGTTTTGAAAAAAACTTCTTGAGTGATCGTATTTCTTATATTTATAATAATGGAAGGTTTTGATATAAGGAATAAGGAAAAAACCTAACAAACACCAGATTTCGCGGCCTGTTTTTCAAAAAGTTGCGATTTTTTTTTTAGTAGAATGTTCATCGTTAAGGCTCCTATCATAATTATCTGATGTTATGATGTCCAAACTGAATGTAAAATCTTATTACCATTATTAAAACAACATGAATTTGTCCAGAATGAGTTCGAAAAGCTAATTGCATTGCTGATTCTAAATTTCAAGTTTCAAGTTTCAAGTTTATTTATTTATAAAGCGCCAGTTCATGACAAAGTCATTTCAAGGCACTTCAAAGAAAAATCAACAATGAATGAGTTAAGAGAAATATGTAAACTATAAAAGAAGTTTCCCACTTTAAAATAATGGTAATTTAAAATACTGAAACAATAAAGTGTTCAATTAAAACAACAAAATAATGTTTCCTATATTTTATTTTATAATGCAAACAATGGCATTGTAAGTAATTAAGTTTTTTGTTTTGTGGTCGCTATCGCTCTGGAGGCAGCCGCTTCGGTCACAATAACTTGTTGAAGGGGTGTGCGTTTGCTTGAAGTCTTCTCGTGTGTTTTGCACTGCTGAAATGTTTGTCAATCGACGACTTGCGCTTTGTGTTCAATAATAAGCAGCGTTGGGAACTGTTAAGTGCGGTCTTTTGCCGATATTTTTGTTGGTAAATGTGATTTATTATTGTCATCCATGTCGCTCGTGTCTCCATTTTCCCGGCACAGGATAAAGACAGGAAGTGACATAGGGGTTCTCTTCTTCTTCTGTTCTGTAAAGCTAAGCCAAGCCTCCGCTAACGTTCTCCTGCCTCCGCAGAAAGTACTTGTGCGAAAACTAACAGAAACATTAGGGAAGAGGCACAAACGACTATTTTTTTCAGTAAAGTTGCTGGAAAGCTGCGGTGTTTGGAGGAAGTTACACGAGTGCGCTAGTTTTGCGGAGTTTCATTGAAGTTGCATTAATAGTTGCGATCGCAACATCGCGAAATCCTGGAGGGACTGCCTTATGGTGCGTTCACACTGGCCCAACCTTCAACGTCAGAAACATCAAGATTACATGTAAAGTCTATGGTGGAGTCCGTCAGAGGGGCATCAGAGTCTCTGCAGCGCTTTGTGACCGTTAGCAGTGTCAACTTTCAAAGCTTTTCAAGTGTTTCAGACGTTGAAGCTTGAAATGCGAGCAACGCAGAAGTTCAGCTAGCTAGCATGTTAACCAATCAGAGCATCTCATCGTAGTGACGTCACTGCACGTAACCTGAACAAAGCAGGAAGTCATCAAACTGTGCGCGGGACAGACGGCAGTAGTGCTGTAAGCGAACCTCATCCAAAAGTATGTAGCTCCTGCAGCAAATGGTTTAACTCCCCAAACTCAGAACGCATCTGAAGAATGAGGTGTATCCACAAACGGCGCTGATGCACCCGACGTCGTTGTTGTCTAGATTTATGGAGTAAATAAAGCCAAGCCATTCTCTCGATATGATCTGCCATAGCTCAGAACATCCAACAACAAAGAAAGCTCCGCATATGCACTCTTTTTAACTGACAGGCGTTACAAGTTTCAAACTTCAAGCGTTGTGAACGTTGCTTGTCGTTTACAAAGCGGCCGGTGTGAACGCACCATTAGTTTGACTAATTAAAATTTCTCCCAGAATTCTCAAAGCTAAGATTATTCTGACTGCTGTTTACTGCAGGTATGATACACTCTGATCATGAAACCTGTTTGAATAAACGTTAAACAAAACCTTCAAAAATGCTTTCTACAACAGATGAATCATTTTCAATACACACTATTGAGAATAAAATTTTAAAAATAAGTATTAAATATAGAAGAAGGTGCCTGAGGGGGTAATGTTTAATCATAAAACTGATATATTCAACTATATCCTTTACCCTGCCAGAGTTTCCTGAGTGAAAAGTAATTTTTTTGCTTTATTATTGGCTGGTTAAATGTGCTTCTTTCTGGTTCTACAAATGTATCTGACAGATTTTTCTGGCTTTAAGTTATTGTTTTAATTTGTACTAGAAAACGTGTATTAGAAAGCCCGACATTTTTGACCTTGTATAAATAGTGCATCCTTTGAAATGAATTATAACAGAGCTTTTATATGTGCATAACTGAGATGGACATTAGAAAGAACTGATGCTTGAATGCTTGCATAAATGCATTTAAAGGGTTTTTATTCTGTTTGCACAGTTTTGTGTAACACTCTGATGTGCGAATGTGTTACTGCAGCAGTGTGATCGCAATGACCTAGAAAAGCACTGAGACGGAGAGCTGAGAGTCTGTTTGGTGACAGAAAGAAGTGGAATCCACGAGCTGGCATTCAGCTTCACCAAAGCAAGACGACAGTCTCAATCTTGCAATATCAACACTTCTCCACGGTCAGCTGAAAAAGTACTGCCGAACACTGCAGCTGCACTATGATGATTCATATAAATCAAAAGTTTACCGCAACTCTCTGAAAAACAATTTATAAATAATTTGAAGACTCACATAGCATTTGTCTGCAGCAATCAAACATACTAGCTGTGCCTCAACTCACTTCGATTCAAATTGCAATAACATGATAAAGTCTGAAAGGCAATATCTTCAATGCATGTTCATAAATCTTAATCATCTTCTGTGACACCGTTCGGATAGCATTTCTGTGTGCTTTCACATTTCAATGATGTTTAATTTCTCGTGCAGCTAAAGGTGAGCATGGCTTCTGGGATGTAAAACAAACACTGAGGCTTTCAACTTGACAAAATACTGTAGGGAGATAAAAGAGCTGAGCTAAAAGGTGAGCAAACCTGTGATGTATCACTGCAAATGAGCCAAATAGAGGAAAGTTAAAGTCAGACCATTTCCAACTGCAAAATAAATGAATTACACACTGTTGCAAACGCTCACACCCGCTCAGAAAAACCTAAAACATCAATCAAAAAAGGAGTAAGCTTATTGGTCTCCTTTAAAAAGATGCTTTGGTCCGTGCAGAGAGTTGAAGTTACTTAATTACACTCTGAGATCTGCCTACTGTGCAAAAAAGGAAAAAAGGAGTCAATGTACATTCTACCAACATTATTTACTGACTGTTAATTATGTCGTGCTCGAGGTCTTGTCATACTGTCAGAAGCAATGGACTCAAAATGCTGACAGAGACTCAAGGTAGAGGGAAAGTTTTTTTTAGAAGCAAGCGGTAACGACTGCACCTGAATGAGGAAAGTAGAGCATAGGAATCCTGTCAAGAAGGAGCTGGAGGTTAATTGACATCTTGATCCTTTCAGATGTTCTGGTCTGATAAGTGGTTGAGCTTATAGCTTGTTCTTTTCTGGAGGAAACTGAGGTTCCAGGTGTTCGATGAGGAGACCAGTGAGGTGTCAGTGGAGAGTGATCAAGTAGTCAAGTACTGGGGAGCAGGGCCAGCCCAAACCTTTATGGGGCCCTAGGAGAAAGTTAATTTGGGGCGCCTACCACATTTATTAGAAAATAAAGACATGTTTCTGCATTTCTTCGTGGAGTGTCTTTTTATTTTGTTGTGTTTTT
Organism: Pachypanchax playfairii; assembly: GCA_006937955.1. Taxonomy (NCBI): domain Eukaryota; kingdom Metazoa; phylum Chordata; class Actinopteri; order Cyprinodontiformes; family Aplocheilidae; genus Pachypanchax; species Pachypanchax playfairii. The sequence goes on from SSNP01000669.1 coordinate 8,311, forward strand.
TTGTGACATATTATTCTGAGGTTTCTACCTTTTTCTGTTCTTTAGTAATCTGCAGTAGAACAGAGCAACTTACATCAAAATTCACCAGTCTCAAAACAAAAAGTCGAGAAAACTGACGTCCAAAGACAAAAAGAAGAGACCGCTCCAAGCCGAAAACGAAGTGCTTTCCATGGAAAATCAGTCTCTTGGAAGCAAATTGGAAGCACTTACTGATGATTTCAAGGTTCTGGATGAAAAAACTTCCCAGCAGGAAGTAAGTGAGTTGAAGTTAAAGAAGAATGTCTTTGAGAAGGAAATCCAGGACCTGATCATCCAGAACAATCATGAGAATGAGGCAATGCAGCTGGAAAACGAGACACTCAAATCAGAAGTCCTCAACTTGAAGATTAAAATCAAAGACTCAGCATGACAATATGCAAGATCTTAAAGATTTGCTAGAGGACACACAGAAAGACAGAGCTTCTCTTGTCCAAGAAAATCTTGCTCTTAAACAAAATCTTGAAGAGCAAGAAAAGAAAATATTGGATCAAGAGCTCTGCCTCAAGGACAAATCAAACCAAATTCTGGATAACCAGCAGACTCTCCAGCTTGGTCTTGTAAGTGTCAAAACTTTGAAGCATAGTTACAACAAGCTGGCACATGAAAACCAAGATCTGAGGCAACAGAATGCAAGGCTTGAGCTGTTTGTTAACAAGTTCATGAAAGACGAAGATGAATATAAAGTTGAAAACCGAAGTCTCAAAGCCCAACTGAGTAAAGCACAAGCCACCATGCGGGAGCTGAGAACTTTTTTGAGCGACACCAAAATATGACATTTTTCGTTTAAAGCTGCTATACTTGATTTGCATAACAAATTAGCTTATCATATTTGTTCATGCCCATTAAAAATGTTTTAACACAGCATGGAGAAAAATATGTTGTGAAGATTAAAAAAACAAAAATGAAAAAAAAATTTAAGTGGTTGTCCTGTATTTGTCTAAGAACATCAACCAATCAAATGGTTCGGCCCGGAAGGAATGATTGGACAGTCTCTCCAGTCATACGGACTTCTGCATTTATTTGGCTTCTGTGCTCCCAAAAACCTGAGACATATTACCGCAGAACAACACTGCTGGGAGTGTTTGCCACTCTACCATGTCACAGCAGGAGAAACAGCCGCCAGCTGGTTCCGCGTCAGGTTCAGGACAAAGTAACAATTAATGTCAGTTGTTCATTGTTATATTGTTTTCACTTACTGGTGATTCTGCCATGTTACGGTACTTGAATGAACTGCAGACTGCAGTCTTGCACTCTGTCGTCTTCTGGGGCTACGCGTGTTTCCAAACCTGGGGGGGCGTGGCTTAGGAATTCTACCCGATGGGAGGGGCTGAGAGTTCTGTGACTTTGTTGACAGTCTAAGCTAGGCAATCTGAAATCAGGGATATCAGCCTTAAACAAGAGAATAAAGTCCTGAAAGTGGAACTTTATGAGCTGGAAAAGAAAGTGTTCCACCAAGAACTCTGTCTTAAAAACCACACTAATGGTGCTTTCGCACCGGCCACTTTGTCAGCGTCAAGCAAAGTTCATAATGCTCGAAGTTTGATGCTTGAAAGTTGAAGCTTGTAATGCCTGCCAGTCAGAGCGTGTAGGCGTTGAAGCTCGTGACGCTTAACCGTTAAAAAGAACGTGTAGGCGGGGCTTCCTTTGTTATCGGATGTTCTGAGCTATGGCGGATCATATAGAGAGAGTGGCTTGACTTTTTTTACTCCGTTTGTGGCTACACCCCATTCTTCAGATGCGTTCTGAGTTTGAGGAGTTAAACCATTTGCTCCAGGAGCTACAGTACATATGGATGAGGTTAGCGTCCAGCGCTACTTCTGTCTGTCCCACGCCCAGTTTGAAGACTTCCTGCTTCACAACGATGAGACACTCTGATTGGTTGACATGCCGCTTCAAGAGCGTCGAGAGCATCAAAAGTTCCGCTAGCTGAACTTCTGCGTTGCTTGCGTTTCAAGTGTCAACACCTGAAACGCTTGAAAAGTTGACGCTGCTAATGCTAACAAAGCAATGCAGAGTTCTCTGACGCTCCTCTGACGGACTCCACCATAGACTTTACATGTAAACTTGACGCTTCTGACATTGACAGTTGGGCCGGTGCGAACACACCATAAGACTGATTCAGGAAAAAGATGTATATATGTAAGTGTGTATGTGAGTTTGTGAGTGCGTGAGACAACCCAACCTGTTCACACATTACACGACCATATAGGTCAATTTTGAAAGCTCCAAAAAATACAACCTGTGAGAGCGTTTTCAAACGACCCGTTGGAGTGTTTTCCGGGCTCTGCAGGAACTTGCTACTGACAGCGCATGCACGCACCTTCCCAGAGGAGCTGACAAATACACATGAACAAGGTTTCGCTTCATTCAGCTGAACAAAACAAAAATTCTGCAGCAATATGTCTCATTTTAATACAACGGTTAGCTTTAAAATGTAAAGATAGTCATAGACAAACTGTAAAGCAGAATATTTCACGTTAAAAAGCCGTTAAGGTTAGCACTTGCAGATAGGGGTCGCATACACAATATAGTGTCTTTTTTAAAATCGACCAATGCGGTCGAATTTCACTTGAGGTCGGGCTGCAACCCGAATTACTGAAGATATTTAGTCCATTTGTTGCAGTGCAATGTCTGTCACCATATACATATCTTTGTATCTTTGTAACTAAATTCAAAGAATCTATTCCGTTAGCTTTATCTTCATTCCAGAAGAATAATATAACAGAGAGCAGCTGCAGAGATTTTGCAGACTGGCGAATTGATGATCTTACTGATAATTTTACAGCTTCAATGCGCACGTCATTGGATCAAGTTGCTCCTCTGAAAATGAAAGTAATCAGCCAGAGGAGGCGTGCTCCTTGGTTTAATTTAGAGCTGCGTATGCTAAAAAGAACTTCAAGAAAGTTTGAAAGGAAATGGCGTTCCACTAAGCTAGAAGAAGTTTATTTATCTTGGAGAGATAGTCTGCTCAAATACAAAAGAGCCCTTCGTAGGGTTAGAACTGAGTATTACTCGTCCCTCATAGAGGAGAACAAGAACAATCCCAGGTTTCTGTTTAGTACTGTAGCCAGATTAATAAAAAACCCAACTTCTGTTGAACCGTGTATCCCTGTAACCCTCAGTAGTGATGCCTTCATGGAATTCTTTACTAATAAAATAGAGTCAATTAGGGAAAAAATCTATAATGTCCTTCCCACTGTTGTCTCTGGTTCGTTGTCCAGTGAAGCAGCTTTAGAATCTGAATCATGTTTAGACAGTTTCTGTCCAGCTGATCTTAATGAGTTAACACAAATTGTAGCTTCTTCTAAACCATCTACATGTATGTTGGATCCTGTTCCAACCA
>SSNP01000067.1:0-11540 GCA_006937955.1 Pachypanchax playfairii
TATGTGTGCAGGTGCTCATGCAGGCCCTGCTATCTGATTGTTTTAGTTACATGCTCTTCCTTTCCCACTGCTGTTTCCCAGAACCTCCTGTTTGTAATCCAAGGTCACTGTTAAACAGCTACAGGTGGCTCCACTGATTTGGGAATGACGATTTACTGTTATCTGTTATTTGTTATTGCTGTGTCTAATGAGAATAAAAAGACTGAGCTGGGGGAAGTGGTCAGAGTTGGTGTTTGAAGGGAATTGACACACTCTCCCCAGCTGGGTTATTGATCCAACCTTCTTGAGTGATCGCATTTCTTATATTTTCTATGATAAAGGGTTTTTAACAGAATAAGGAAAAAACCTAACAGGCTATATAACAAAGTATTGAGATTAACTTTTGTTATTGACCAAATACTTATTTTCCACCATAATTTGCAAATAAATTCTTTAAAAATCAGACAATGTGATTTTCTGGATTTTTTTTCCTCATTTTGTCTCTCATAGTTGAGGTATACCTATGATGAAAATTACAGGCCTCTCTGATCTTTTTAAGTGGGAGAACTTACACAATTGGTGGCTGACTAAATACTTTTTTGCCCCACTGTAATACAAGCAATATTAACAAACCAATCACAGTTCAGCCTTATTTTTTTGCTTTTTGTTTTGCCAGCCACTCTTCCACAGATTTACTGTTGGAGGCTTGTGTGCAGAATGTGGCACTGCCCTAACGGCTGTGGCCAAACTCTTTTAATTTGGGATTGCCACACTGGCTGCCTCTCTCCTCCTCAAGGGCCCGCTGGCGCCTGTTCCTCTCTATATAATGGGATACAGGAACAGCAGGTGCAGGAAGGAGTAGGGCTGGAGCAGGAGCAGCTATAAGTGCTGTGACTGTGTTGTCTGGGTTCAGGACTGAAGTCCCCAGCAAACCTGAAACAGGCTGTGCAGTGGCTGGTACTGCAGCAGCAGTTGGTCTAACAACTTGCTCCCTGGTGGCAGCAGCAGGATGTCAGCCTGGTTAAAGTACAGGTGCCTGTCCTTGTAAGTTTGAAGGGAAGACAAACATGCCTTGGACCGGAAGAGGGTGGAAGGAGCGCCAGCTGTGGTTGTGGTTGTGGAAGCAGGCGAGGTGCCAGAGGAATGGGAGTGGTTCGAGTCATTTCCTGAGACAGGACGCTCTTCTCCTGATTCTTCTGGCGCCATTAAAAACCTGAGAGAAGATCACTTGTGTTAGATATGCATTAATTAGAGAACAATTCAATCAATTTAAGGTAAATAATGTGTTGACCTACCACCAGCGGACACTGGTTCAGCTCGAAGAGCCGGATCACAGTTCTAATCATCAACCCCGTACAGTTAAGGATCAGTTCCCGGATGTGGTGGTAATCTGCCAGAATTTTAGACCACCTGGGTGTAGAAACTCCAGCCTTCTTGGTGGTTGACTTGTGCAAGCTGCAGAGCTACACGCACATGGCCTCAACCAAGCATCTGGTGCTGGGCTACTGAGCAGGCCCCCCAGGCTGGCCTATCAAACATCGCTTCACACTCTCCACACCCGGCGTGACTCCAGACCGCTTTGGCGCCTTGAAGAAGCTGCCAGTCAGCTGCCAGTCACCTGATGATGAGGCTGATAATTTACCCGCTCCTTGTCGCCTTCAGGGAGAGCCGCCCACAGCTGGGTGACCTGGTTCACCTGCAGCTCAGTGAGGTAGGAGGCCTCACGGAGATCTACCAGGTAATTGGCCAGATCCTGGACCTTGTCCCACCCAGGAATCCCATCTGGTCCAACGACTGCTCCCTAATAAATGGATTAATCTGAAGTTATAATATGAATGTAGAATAAAATGTGACAATGATTAATTAAAATAGACACTAGTGTTTAACCTGAGCCTCATCAGTCTCCAAGTGCAGCTTGATGGGCATCAGGATGCTGTCCTCCATCTGATAAGGTGGAAGACAGATCAGCAGGTGGTGCCTGAGGAGGATGGAGCTGGGGAGGAGGATGGAGCTGGGGAGTCATGATCAATGATGAGGACACGTTCTTCAGATCAGTGCAGAGGTCATCCTCATACAATACAGGAACAGTGATGTCCTCTGTGATCTCTTCTTCAAAGCCCTCGTCTTGAAGCTCATCATCATTAATTTGCTCCACCAGCCTGTCCTCCTCCTCTGGGTTCTGGAGCACCAGGGTCAGGGTTTTGCTGGTCTGGCTGTACAAGTACTAAATTCCCAGCAGTTCACCTACAAAAACAAAACAGCAACACATTAAATAATTTTTACATTGATCCAGATTTTTACACTTTTTTCTCTCGACATGTTTTGGCTGCAGATGCCGCCAACGGTAGCAGGGACATTACTATTGTAAATAAATTCAATCCATGCTGCTCTTCTGTTCTCTTCAACTGGGACCTGATGAAGTGTTTTGTGTTCTTCTGAGCAGCAAACAACAACAGCATTTTGTGTGGTGAGTTTCCTAATTTGAATCAGTGGTTTTGAAATCGGTAACAAAATTGTGGGTGTCTGAGGAAGTTACTGCTGTACCTGGTGAGTGGAGAAAGTGCTCAGAGGGTGTGTGAACCCCCTCAGAGCACAACCCCCTCCCGGCTTGTGGTGTAGTGATGGGCACCTTTCCTCAGGGTGCCCACGTCGATGTAGAGGAGGTAATCCTCTGGATCATGGAGGCAGCTGACATGCTTCTTCAGCTCCTTCCATATCTGCTGGATCTGCTCATGATCCAGCAAAGGAACACCCAGAGTGTCCTTCCCGCTTGCGCTGTCAAACAGAGTGATCAGCGAGTCGATCAGCCTGGTGGTTTCCTCCACCCCCCCGATTCTCTTCCTGCAGTGCAGCACCAGCTCCTTGCAGGTAATGTGTGCCATCACTGTCTCCGCCAAGATTTGGCCGACCCTCCTTGCTGCCAGCACGGCAAAGAGCAGCCACGTCCTCCAGATCCCACTCAGATGCATGTGGACAGACGTGCCATGAAGATGCCATAGCGTGGGTGAGCCTCCGTAGCAACACCTGCAGCAAATTGGTGCAAGAAGTGCCAAATGTCAAGGCTCACCTGAAGCCCATCCCACTCTGAAAACATTGCCTTCACCCGGCAACGGCCATGCTGACTGCCGCAGTCTCTGTCCACGTACATTATTTTCGGCGGCTCCTCTTCTGCCTTCCTGTAGCATCTGATCAATTTTCAGGACTTACCCAAAGATGGAGGTTATCTTGGCCTTAACCTTGTGGAGTCACCCCAGAACATCCCTGGCATAAATGGCTGGCAGCCATTTGGGCTTGGGAAGTGCAGGTAGAGGACGAGACTCAGCGAACGCAGTAGGGTGGACAACAGAGGTGGTGAACGGTTCGCAGGCTGTCAAGTACTGCAGGACACACTGCAGCCATGCCTCGCTGTGTTGCTCCTGCAGCTTCTTGTACAGCTGGGTCACACTGTTGCCCATTGTCTTCTCCTTCATCATCCTCAGCACCCGAATGTCACACGAGTATCTATGGAAATAGTTGAATTTGCGTAAAAAACAAAAATACAAATAGTGATTGAAGCTCATTATAAATTACCTGTATGTAGGTAAAGCTGGGAACTGTCTGTGGTGTCCCATATCCAGCTGGTTTAAGATGTCCTCAGACCAAGCTGGATACTTTTTGGAGCGCTTGCATTCCAGATACTCAGCGGCAAGCTCATACCACCCGTCGATGTCCAGCACCCTGCACACTGTTCTGTACACCCCTGCTGCTATCAGTTTGTTTCCCACAGGTTGGATGGAAGCACACAAAAAGAAAGCACCACATCTTCTGGGGCATCTACAGAAACAGTGGGAGGCAGAAGAACTGGTCCGACGAGGCATGAGGCTGAGTGTGAAGGAGGGATTGAGGAGGATGCCACCAGAGCTTCAACTGGGACACTAGCTCTGGCCTCCCGGTCCATGGGTTGGCCTTACACAGTGTCTGCCTGATCCAATCCTGCTGGAAAGATGGGAGCTGATCCTTCCAGTGACTTGGACGCTCAGCTGGTGGTTGATGGAGGACAACTGGTGTTGCTGCTGGGGGAAAATTAGCACAGGCCTCTGGCTGCACAGAGGCTGCTGGCAGGGGCCCAATCTTTACGCCCGCTGAACAGGTGTTTGCTGCCCTCTAGTGGACAGAAAAAACATGTACAGGTGGATAGAAAAGTGTCAACTCCAAGGTCGCGGGTTCGAGCCCAAGCTCAGGAACAGCCTTTGAATTTCAGATTACTTAAGAAGCTTATATAAATACTGGGAAATATATAATAATGAAATATCAGTATATTTCTTGGCCTTAATCTGCAATATTTTTGTATTTAGGTATTGGATATTTGTAATAATGTGTTATAATAGTGTTATTTTTTTGTGTTTTAACAGGTACAGATGGATTGAAAAGTGTCAACCCCAAGGTCACTGGTTTGAGCCCATAGTCAGGAACAGCCGTTCAGAGTCAGATTATTTAAGAAGCTTATATAAATACTTGGAAATATATAATAATGAAGTATCAGTATATTTCTTGGCCTTAATCTGCAATATTCTGCATTTGTTATCCCCATATTAAGATAAGGTATTGAATATTTGTTATAATGTAGTATAAGTGTTATTTTTTGTGTTTTATCTTGAAAATTTTCTTTTACTGTCTTAAAAACATAATTTCTCTTGATAATAAAGAAATATTCTGATATACCCTTCCCAATGATGTCTGTTTTTGTTTGTTAATAAAATATGGCTTCATAGACTGTGATAACATGGAGCTTTTTTGATGACACACACAGACAGAGTGTTAAATGTTTGTTTGATCAGAATTTATATATCAGAACACAAGGGAAACAAAAACGAACAAGTATTAACAATGAACACTGCACACTTCTGAAAAACTACACGAAACTAACTATATATAGGCACACAATATACAATATTTATAAGGAAAATTTCAGTTATATACAATATTTACGAGCCGAGCACAGAACTTTACAGTAATATAGTAAGTTACTCTTCACAGGATAAAAACCTCAAAGTGCTTTACAGCTATAAAACAAATAAAGTAAAACAAAGAGATAAATACACAAATAAAATATCTAATCTAATATACAATATTTACAAGCCAGGAAATTCACAGTGCTGGTAATATACAACATTTACAAGTAAAACACAGTTCAGCCTTATTTTTTTGCCTTTTGTTCTGCCAACCACTCTTCCACAGATTTACCATTAGCGGTTTGAGCGCAGAAAGTGGCACTGCCGTAACGGCTGTGGCCAAACTCTTTTAATTTAGGATTGCCACACTGGCTGCAGGTGTTGTAATTCACTGTTCTCACATGCTTCCTCTTAATCAAGCCCCTCTCCTCCTCAAGGGCCCGTCGCCGCCTGTTTCTCACTGTATAACGGGACACAGGTGCAGCAGGTGCAGGAAGGAGTAGGGCTGGAGCTGGAGCTGGAGCAGAAGCAACAGGAGCAGCCATGACTGCTGTGACAGTGTTGTCTATGTTCAAAGTCCCCAGCAAACCTGACACAGGCTGTGCAGTGGCTGGTACTGCAGCGGTGGTTGTAACAACTTGCTCCCTGGTGGCAGCAGCGGGCTTTCGGCCTGGTCGAAGTACAGGTGCCTGTCCTTGAAGGTTTGGAGGGAGGACAAACACATGCCTTGGACCAGAAGAGGGTGGAAGGAGCTCCAGCTGTGGTTGCGGGGGTGGAAGAGGGCGAGGTGCCAGAGGAATAGGAGTGGTTCGAGCCATTCCCTGGGACAGGACGCTCTTCTCCTGATTCTTCTGGCGCCGTTGAAACCTGAGAGAAGATCATTTGTGTTAGATTTACATTAATTAGAGAAGTGTTTGCCAAACCTGGTCTTCAAGGCACACTGAACTGCATGTTTTAGATGTTTCCCTGCTCCAACACAGCTGAGTTAAATTAAGAAATTACCAGATGAATAAAGTAAATTTGCCTGGTAATTTGTTAATTTAACTCAGCTGTGCTGGAGCAGGGAAACATCTAAAACATGCAGGTCTGTGTGCCTTGATCAGGGTTGGGAAACACTGCATTAGAGAACAATTCAATCAATTTGTGGTAAATAATGTGTTGGACCTACCATTGAACAAGCGTCCGCTGGTTCAGCTCGAAGAGCTGGATCGTTGTTCTGGTCATCAACCCCGTACAATTGAGGATCAATTCCCGGATGTGGTGGTAATCTGCCAGAATTTTAGACCACCTGGGGGTAGAAACTCCAGCCTTCTTGGAGGTTGACTTGTGCAAGCTGCAGAGCTACACGCACATGGCCTCAACCAAGCGGCTGGTGCTGGGCCACTGAGCAGGCCCCCCAGGCTGGCCTATCAAACAGCGCTTAACACTCTCCACACCCGGCGTGACTCCAGACCGCTTCGGCGCCTAGAAGCGGCCGCTAGACAGCCGTGCCTGATGACGAGGCTGATAATTTACCCGCTCCTTGTCGCCTTCAGGGAGAGCCGCCCACAGCTGGGTGACCTGGTTCACCTGCAGCTCAGTGAGGTAGGAGGCCTCACGGAGATCTACCAGGTAATTGGCCAGATCCTGGACCTTGTCCCACCCAGGAATCCCATCTGGTCCAATGACTGCTCCCTAATAAATGGATTAATCTGAAGTTATAATATGCATGTAGAATAAAATGTGACAAAAATTTACTTAAAATAGGCACTAGAGTCTAACCTGAGCCTCATCAGGCAGAGCTGAAGGAGAGGCGGCAGGCTGCTGTCCTCCAGCTGAGAAGGTGGGTTGCACCTGAGGAGGATGGAGCTGGGGAGGAGGATGGAGCTGGGGAGGAGGATGGAGCTGGGGAGGAGGATGGAGCTGGGGAGGAGGATGGAGCTGGGGAGGAGGATGGAGCTGGGGAGGAGGATGGAGCTGGGGAGGAGGATGGAGCTGGGGAGGAGGATGGAGCTGGGGAGGAGGATGGAGCTGGGGAGGAGGATGGAGCTGGGGAGGAGGATGGAGCTGGGGAGGAGGATGGAGCTGGGGAGGAGGATGAAGCTGGGGAGTTGTCATCAATGAAGACGGCACATTCTTCAGATCACGGCAGGGGTCATCCTCATACAATACAGGAACAGTGATGTCCTCCGTGATCTCTTCTTGAAAGCCCTCGTCTTGAAGCTCATCATCATTAATTTGCTCCACCAGCCTGTCCTCCTCCTCTGGGTTCTGGAGCACCGGGGTCAGGGTTTTGCCGGTCTGACTGTACAAGTACTCAATTCCCAGCAGTTCACCTACAAAAACAAAACAGCAAAAAAAGGTAAGTATTGTTTTTAACTCATTAAATAATTATTACATGTTATTAATGATCAAAGTGTAACTTTGTTCTTGCCTGTGTATGCTCCAGGGGTGCGATAGCGCTCATCCCAGCTTCTCTGGAGCACCTTCTGGCTGAGCTGCTCCACTGCCTCTCTCAGAGCACTGCCATAGGAGCGGATGGAAGATGTTCCTCTCATGGCGTCCTCCATACGGTGATCATTCCAGCGCATCAGCCCTTCCAGGAGATATGCCTGGAAATGTGTATCACTGGCACTGGTTCCTGTAAGTTAAGAAAACCAATACATTTGTCACATTTGTAAAAAGCACCCCCCCCACACACCTTAAATGAAAACAAAACAATAAATGATTTAAGAAACATGTTGGATGTCACTAGGTGATAACAGGATTATGTCTACAAATAACCATTTTTAAAACCTGACAAACAGAGACCAAAAAGTATTAAAGTAGTATTCCATATGTATATATTACCTGGAATGAACCGATTTAGGTGGAGGTGAAACGACTCCAGGGAGGTAGAGCCACGGGCACACCTGTAGCACTTCAACTCCACGCCACCTTTCGTCAGGGTGTCCGTGTTGATGTAGAGGGGGTAGTCCTCCGGGTCTTGAATGCAGCTGACATGCTTCTGCTGCTCCTTCCATACCTGCTGGATCCGCTCATGATCCAGCAAAGGAACACCCAGAGTGTCCTTCCCGCTCGCGCTGTCAAACAGAGTGATCAGCGAGTCGATCAGCCTGGTGGTTTCCTCCACCCCCCTGGTTCTCCTCCTACAGTGCAGCGCCAGCTCTCTGCGGGTAATGTGTGCTGTCACTGCCTCCTCCGAGATTTGGCCGACCCTCCTTGCTGCCAGCACACCCTCCTTGGCACGGCGAAGAGCCGCCACATCCTCCGGATCCCACTCAAAGATGCACGTGGACAGACGTGCCATGAAGATGCCATAGAGTGGGTGAGCCTCTGTAGTGACACCTGCAGCAAATCGGCGCATGAAGTGCCAAATGTCAAGGCGCACCTGAAGCCCATCCCACTCTGAAAACATGGCCTTCACCCGGCAAAGGCCATGCTGACTGCAGCAGTCTCTGTCCACATACATTATTTTTGGTGGCTCCTCTCCTGCCTCCCTATAGCGTCTCATCAAGCCCACCGCCATGGCATCCAGGGCATGTCCCTCTCCAGCTGTCAGGATTGAAACGAGCACCTGACCGTGCTCGTTTCCCACATTGGTGCACCACGCAGCTGTCCCCGCAGCAGCCCCTGCAAGCTTCTTGGTGACCTATTCAGAAAATTTAGGTGTTTAAAATCATTCATTATGTTCGTGTGCTCAAGTCTAGGTTTAGAACAGGGCTGCAATACCTTCTTTGTGGAGTCCATTTTCAGGACAGACCCAAAGACGGAGGTTATTTTGGCCTTAACCTCGTGGAGTCGCCCCAGAACATCCCTGGCATAAACGGCTAGCAGCCATTTGGGCTTTGGAAGTGCCGGTAGAGGATGAGGCTCAGCGAATGCAGGAGGGCGGACAACAGACGAGGTGGTGAACGGTTCGCAGGCTGTCAAGTACTGCAGAACACGCTGCAGCCATGCCTCGCTGTGTTGCTCCTGCAGCTTCTTGTACAGCTGGGTCACACTGTTGCCCATTGTCCTCTCCCTCATCATCCTCAGCACCCGAATGTCACACGAGTATCTGTGGAAATAGCATAATTAGTGTAAAAAAAAACAAAAATAAAAATAGCGTTTGAAGTTTATTATAAATTACCTGTATGTAAGCAAAGCTGGGAACTGGCTGCGGTGTCCCATATCCAGCTGGTTTAATATGTCCTCAGACCAGGCTGGATACTTTTTGGAGCAGCGCTTGCACTCCAGATACTCTGTGGCAAGCTCATACCACCCATCAATGTCCAGCACCCTGCGCACTGTTCTGTACACCCCCGCTGCTGTTAGTTTGTGTTTGCCACAGGTTGCACGGATGCACACAAACGGAAAGCGCCACATCTTCAGGGGCATCCACAGGAACAGCGGGCGGCAGAAAAACTGATCTGAGGAGGCAGGAGGCTGAGTGTGAACAAGGAGGGGCTGAGGAGGATGCCACCAGAGCTTCAGCTGGGACACTAGCTCTGGCCTCCCGGTCCGTGGGTTGGCTTTAAACAGTGTCTGCCTGATCCAATCCTGCTGGAAGGATGGGAGCTGATCCTTCCAGTGGCTGGGAAGCTCTGCTGGTGGCTGATGGAGGACAACTGGTGTTGCTGCTGGGGGAGGATTAGCACAGGCCTCCTGATGCACAGAGGCTGCAGGAGCTAAAATCAGAGAGAAGCAGCAAGCAGACAGCAAAACAATATTAGACCAACTGTTGTATTTGACAGTAATTTGGCATAAGTGTGACTGACAAGCAGGCAGTGTGCAGCAGGTCCACAGAAAGAAACTAAACACTACAAGCGTTGAGAAGGAGAGTTTAGACTTTTAAGTTAAGGAATATGGAGTAATTACAGCTATATTGTAAATGAAATGGGATTAAAATGAAATATTGTTAAGAAAAATGTTAAATGAATTAAGCAGTATGATAGATGCCTAAATATATGACACATAGACACAGTAATGACTGTTATTATAATTATTAGAAAGACAAATGTCCACCAAGCTTACAGGGAGCTAAAGTGAGAGAAGCAATTAGCATAATTGTGAAAGATGTTATCAAAAAAAGCTGTGAAAAAAAATGTGATGATTGTTTTAGAGTACATGAATAGACCACAAATTAAGCAGAGGTGAGCGAAGGCAAGCTAAACGACAACTACACAGACACCTTTGAACATCCATAAGTTTTTGGAGAAGTGCACTTCAAGATTGCGTCCTTGCTGAGGTGAAATAACTCTGTATTGTAAAAAAAAGTATATTGAACATATAAAAATGTTTTCACAGAAAAAATACTTTGCAGTGTCATCACTAAACATTCTCATAATATTTTTATTTGTGTCACATGTCACACCTGCATTTAGCTGTGCTTCACATTGGATAGCAGCAGACACCAGGTCATCATCGTCAGGCTCCGCTGTGGCTGGAGGACAAATGTTAAAACTTTAAGACCACTCTTAACAACACAGAGATAAAAGGTATGCAAATGAGATCACACTTACCAGAGGGAAAAAGCTGCCGTTTTGCCAAGTGCTCAGGCGGTGGTAAAGTGCACTTGACTGTGGCTGGAAAAAAGTGGACAAGTGTGTGTGGTCATGAAAAATGTTACATTTATACATGGAAAGGGAATACCAGCTTCATTCTTCTACTTACAGGGATTAGGTGGTGACAAGATTTTTTTTGCCACCTGTGAGGGAGACAGATGCTTGCCACGGGCCAGCAACCCTTTGATAATGCTGGGCTTCTTTGAACCAGCAGCACCTGACGTTACTGAAGTAGAAGTGCTGGAGACAGGAGCTGCATGGGTGCTGGATAGTGGAGCTGATAGTTTTCTGGGAGCTGGAGAGGTGATGGAGGCTGGAGGAGTAGAGGTGCTGGAGGCAGATGCACGCATCTTCAAGACATATTGCTTGAAAATGGCCATGTTGGTGTTTGGCCGCGCATCTGCTCTCACAAGGTAGTGGATGAGGGCCTGGGCTTCCTTGCTCTTGTCTTCATAAACCTCCTTCATGGAGCGGCCCTGGAATTCTCCAAACTCCACCATGAGGAAGCCTTGGTCTCCAGTTGCCCGTGCCTTTGCCTGCATCTCCTGCTTCCTGCAAAACTTCTCCACTTCCCCTGACATCTCTGTTATATGTGTGGTGTACTCCAGGAAGAGCTGTTTATTTTCAGACAGAGGAGTTGCCAGAGCTGTTTCTTTAGAAATGCTATGCACTAGATATAGTGCATAGCCAAGACTGTTCTCCAACAGCCACCTAAACCTCTGGCCCTGGTACATGCCGAACTGAAGCCTGCAGTGAGCCAGAACCAGCAACCTGTCACTGGGGTCTCCCCCATGGCCAGAGACATAAGCTTTGGCCTCTGTCAGCACCTCCTCTTTGGGCTTCGCTCTAACAGGCTCAGGATTTTGTCTCTGCTTTGCCTCATCGGATGGCGCCATCAGCAGTCTCGCAGAACTGGCTGACTGGCGGCGAAAAACTGGTTTTGCATACATTTTCTGTATGAAAATAATAAAAAAAGGCCTTCAGTTACATGATACCTGTTAAACAGCTTTCTCAACTAAAACAGAGCTTGTTTCACATCATACTTTACAACCCCCAACAACCACCACCCCACCCCCACACACAGAACACTTTCTGTCTGTCTGTC